>JANRGW010052232.1:0-28810 GCA_024733675.1 Psilopsiagon aymara | reverse complement strand
CGCGGCCCCGACCTACCTGCGCGGCGGCCGGCGGGGCGTCGCGCTGGGGCAGCCGCGGCTCTGCGGGGCGCGACGGCTCCGGCCCGTGGCTCCCGCTGGTGGCTGAAGGCCGAGCGACTGCTCTAAGTTGACGGTAAAGGGAATTCAGGCCCTACTGCCCACCTTCTGTATCGGCCAAGGGGCAAAAACGGAGTGAGGGGAAGAGCTGCAGCGAAATTCTCGCTCCGCCACTTTCCCTTCCAAAATGAGCGAATGCTCGTAAATCATGAACCTAAACACCACCGTTCTTTGGTCTTCCTCCTCCAACCAACCCTTCAATACAAGTGTAGAGCAGCACAGTATAAACATAACTACAGGGACTTACGCAATCCCTATGTACAAAATGCAACGGTCAAGCTGACAGACATTCAAGTGAAGTTCAGTGATTAGCTCAGCTCAAAATAGCACGCGGTCAGCTTCAAATCCTAATAAACATTAAAAGTTAGGCATTTGCTATGAATTCATGCCCTCCCCCCTCACCCCCATATGAAAACAGCATCCAAGTCAGAAAGACACCCAAGTATCTAGGTGAGACACGTATAAAAACCCCTAATAAACCTTTAATTCGAGTTTGGTTTGGTTTTTTGTTTGTTTTTACAGGACAGGGTGACAAATTACAACAAACATCTGAATTTCCTCAAATGTTCAGTTATTATACACATTCCCCTCTGTCTTGCAGGAAGGGACATTGGTCAACTTAACAGGTTTAAGGTAAAATAAGCTGCATAATAGTACATATTACAATAATAAAATGTACAGTGTTTACAAGAAATATATTTTAAGAAGCAAGATAGATGCATTTGCATCGAGGCGACCTTTTCAAATGCCACAACTATTTGTACATTCACTCTTGCAACAGGTCACAAGATGGGGTCACTAAGGTCAGGTTAACAGATCACTATGATGCACATCAAATACAACAAAATTAGTTTATATACATATATATAATACATATACATGTATATTATACATATACATATATGTATATAGTAAAACTCATCAAAATCTACCAGACCTGGCACAATCTACTTACCCATCAAAAATATGTACTTGTCCTTGGTAAGTAGGATTCTGCATGGCTGATTATATATTATATATACTCATTCATTAGCATCTGAGACATAAAACTGAGGATTTAAAATCTTTTTTCGGTTTACAAACTCTCCAATAATAAACATGGTGCCCACAAAAGCACAAAGGTAAGGCACAAGAGGATTTTCTGTTGCAGAATAGTGTGCATCATGTTTACTTAACCATAAGAAAAACGTGCATTATTTGTGCAAGTTCATGCTGCAAATCCATCATATCTACAAAGTAAAGTGTGTTTCAGTAAAGTTTGTGGGACTGGTGTGCTTCCAGTCTCACCTCCTACAGGATATTCAGCTGGATAATTACATAAAACTGTTGTAGGAGTGGGGATTAGTAAAGCCAATAATCTTAGATTTGCAACTATGCTTCTCAGCAACAATTCTGTCCTTCTAGGTCAACGTTAGTAAATTTACAAGCTTAGAATCACGAGGTTTAGTGTCAGCCAGAATTCTAGTTTGCATCAGCCAAAAACTGTTGCACGGAAGCATGTACCTTTTTAAGTTTCAATAGGTAACTGGTTCATTACAACAAGATGTCACGTATTGGGAAAGTCACTCCCAATGGTATTTTGTCACAGCCCTGGCAACTGTAATAATAAATACAGCTTTTCACAAAATATTTTTCCAGTATCTGCCAATTGCTTCTTTATTGCTCACAAATTTGAATTCATTACAATTGGTATCAGACCTTTCACACAAAATCATAGTCAGGTATTTTTAATATAAAACCTATAAAAGATATTTAACCTGTATCTAACACTTTAAGGTATTTGGCCTCTTGTCATGATATAGCCAAAACCATATAAAACATTAGGTTTTGAATAAAATAGGAAGCTTATTCACTGCTTCAATGCAGACATCCTCACGGAACACAACCATTTTTGCCACCACCAGCATTTACATTTATATACAAAACCTAGTACATCCGCATTCGGTTCGTCTTCCCTCACACTTATATGCAACCACTAATGCCAGATTCACTTTCCCCATCCCTCAGCTGCAGAAAAGATTCTTATACAGCAACAAAAGAGTATCCTAATATTGACTGAAAAATAAGATTTAACTTATTCACCATCAGGAACTGTAGATTGGTTGTTACAAAATACCCACAAGATTATTTCACAGGAAACTATGGAAATACAGGAAGTCATCTTTTCTCCATGCTGTTGTATTATCAAAAACACTTCTTGGTGCAAAAATACAGTCACCACATCTGCAAATGTATAATGAAGTCGGTATTCCTCATGCAAAACTTAAATGCATTGGTTTACTATAGCCCCGGAAAACATCCTGAAGCAATTTGTTTTCTTTTTGTCCGCTCAGTATTACTGCCTCATTGCTAAGTCCCTTTGGAAACAAGATTTCTGGCACATTCGAACTTTTATTTAATTCATTAAAGTATTACATACAAAAAGCACTAAAAAAGGAAGACGGCAGCCGAACAGGAAAATTCCTGTTGCAAGTAACAGTCCTAGCGGTTGTAGAAAGTCTTCTCAGGAACCTCCCTGAGAATTAGTTGTGCCTGTCCGAAGACGCAGATGTGACATAGAGTTCATGTGTTTGTTTGATGGCTTCAGAGGAGTGTTACAAGTAAGAGCCTGGGGAAAACGATGATGATAGCGATCTAGTCGCAGGTATTTTACCGTTACCAGCTTTCCTAAGAGGCAAAGAAACAGGAAAAGAGAAGCCTTCCAGTTCAGTATTATTACATGTTGCTTCAGGACATAATACACACAAACACATTACTACACTGAAACAAGTTTAGTAGGTGATGGGTACTAAAAAGATCCAGATTTTGTTACAACTCAATAACTTCTACATAAAACATTTCACTTTAAAAGAATTTCAACTGCACCCATCTTCTGTCATTCCCACCCAAGTTGTATTACAAACCCCCACTCCTTACCATCAAACCAAGAGCCATGTAACGCCTTGAAAGCCTTTCCAGCGTATTCTGGAGACAGACACTTGACATATACACAACCCTGCAATTAAGAAAAAGAGGGGGTTGGTTTTTTAAAGCCTAGCAGGCAGGGATAAACAATGCATTAACATGGCACTGGGAAGACACTAACCTCACGTGAATTTTTGTCAACAGCAATATGCACGATTCCATCATTGTCACTGCATTTCTCCAAGATTGCTTCTTGAATTGCTAGATGCCAGTGATCACCTATTTCCCTATGCGAACAAGGAAAGGTTTAATTAAGCGCATCTGGCTTTTAACATTCACAACCATCTCATCCTCCCCCACTGCGTTTGTTTTCTCTGTAACTTGACATCCTTTTCTGTTAGACTCCTTTGGGACAGATTTAGTACTTTAGCTACTGAATATTCAGTACACTGGGTCCTACAGACCACTTTAGAAAATTCAACTCTAAGAAACAAAAGGAATAATCTGTACTTTGAAAGGGGGTTTGTCCTCCCCTTCCAGCAGCCTGCCATCACCTTCCAGTCTGAAACTGCAACCAGTCTTAAACTCGTTTTCCCACAACCTGCTTGGACAAGCTTGTTGTTCCAAGGAGTAGGCCGCTTCTAGGCTGCTCCTACTGCAATGGAAGAGGAGCAAAGGAAGACAACAGCATAAAGGCCTCTGCCCCTTTACTGTATCACTTTTACCAGCAGTCACAGAAGCAACATGATGTGTCAGGCTTCAGCAGGCTGACGGAGCTTTTTAGCTAGTCATGCACTGTTCATCCCTGAAATAGCTATTCACTACCCCGAACAAAGCATCAAATTGCATTTGTCCCATAGGGCACTGATAGAACATGCCAACCTAGTCAATCCAGAAATAGAAGTTGTTAAAATCAGATGCTGATTTTTGGGGCTTTTCACAAAAAAAACATTTCACCACCCTTTAGGTACATCATTACAAAAGACACAAGTCCATGTATTTTTGTGAAGGTACTGCAGGGAACTCTCATCCTAATAAATTAAAGCAGACAAAGAACAATTTCAAGAGCCTTAATACGCCTTTAAGCCTTCCTGAATAGCCTTTACATAAAAAACAATAAACTTATTCTTTCAATAATACTATCAAGAGCTTTGGGTAGTTTTAAAGAATTTTATCTACATAATGCCAAAAATTCTTGAAATATTTAATTGTCCTTCCTCCTAATTCATGACAAAGAATGTGGTGGGGGATGGAATGTACACAGGGAGGTTAATTAGTATGGGATGTTACCTGCATCTGTCAAGCAGGACAGTAACACAACACATGAGGGACTCTGGCAACAAGGAATGTTGGATTTGTTTCTGTCATTTGACCTTGACTGGTCAGAGGATCAGACTTTCCAGTTGATGCCCCTTACAAAGGCAGATCATATATAAACAAGAACGTGTGGAAAAGGGACACAAGGGTGCAAAGAAGATCCAAATGAAGGTCCTAGTGGGAGAGAGACTTTCCAGTGGCAAACACAATTTAAAACCCTACAGAAGTTAGAAGATGATTCCTACTCAGGCTAGAAGAAAAAAGTATGTTCTTTTTACTAGACAGCTCAAAATGAAGGGATTATACAAGTCGCCTTCCCCTCCTCTGTGTGAACAACAGTATTTTCTAAGTAATAGGCTGTGCACCGGATGTTAGGGAAATTAAGTCATTCCAAGTTGCAAAAGCCAAGACCTTTACAGGTCCCCTCCAACCTAAACTATTCTATGATTCCATGAAATCTTTACTTTGGTGGATTCCCTCTCAGCCCAGCACTCGTGTCCACAGCTTCTTGAGAAGCATGCTGTCACCATCAGCAAGCCAGCTACAGTAAGTAGAGATCATATTGTTAAAAGCAAGCAATTGTCTTTGCTGTGCATTCTTCCAAACCACTGAAGTCACTGCATTGCCCCCAAGTGCTCATTTCCTGTTTGCAAATCAAGTAGAAGGGCATTCTCAATCTAGTTTGCTTCTGGGTATTTTGCAGACTTAGGACATGAAACATGAGTCATCAACTGACTGTGATTTCCCACAATGAAATAGGCTCCTAACAAGAATGACTTGCCATTCCCTGATCCTGAACATGTATGCTCCGTTAGCTGCCAGTGAGTCTTGGCAGGAATGCTACCCATGCTTTATGAACCATTCTTTAGTACAAACCTAAGTGGTAGATGCAGAAACACTAAAATGTGCTTATCCAAATGATTAAGATTGGTATTTTAAAAACCAGGTTTGTGTATGGCATAGTAAATGCCTAGAACATACACCCAAACTTCAGTCTGCTGCTGCGGCCTGAGGGTTCGTAACTGCCAGGCAAATTTTCTGACTTCTGGCAGCAGAAAAAATATTTATTCTGTTAGCACTAATACAAATTAACCGGTATATTCCCCAGACAATTCTCAGGTCAAGAGAAAAGCCCTCTATTATGGATGGCTGCTTTTACCAGCTATTGGCATATTGTTGAAAAGTACTTAGTCATTTACTGTTAGTATACAATAGCTTGACTGAAATAGCAGCTGAAAACTGATTTTGTTAAACACAGCTTGCCCCTGCGGTAAATGTCAAAACGGTACTTGCCAATCTAATCACATTACTGGTACATTTTCCATTTCAGGTCATCAGTGACTGCATTCATTCCTTCCAGATCTGGGACCAGAACATAAATCTCCTTCCTCTTTTGACATAAACAATTGAATAAAGTAGTTTGTCTTGCACTGAGGGATCTGCGTGGTGGGGTTTTGTGTTCATTTATTTAGGGGTTTTGGCTGGTTGGATTTTTAAAGATTACTCCAAGAGTGTGATAAAAAGTATTTCCTTAGGCAGCAGTCCTCTGCAAGACACCTCATGGAAGAGGAATAGGCTAGGGGGTGCAATATGGAACTGGATGAAATATTCCACTACAACTGTACTTCAGCAGTCCAACAACAGACCTAGGTCAACTTCCAAAAGAAAAGGTCTACAAACAGTGAATGTATCAGAAGCTTCAAAATAGCTAATTGGACATAGACACTACAGAGAAGTGCCAAGAGAGAACAAATCCTAGTCTATAATGCTTCTTTTCTTCATAATGCACTTGCTGGGCATAGACAGCATCAGTACTGAAAAACACCAAAGTTCACAGCAAGGATAAAACATGTAAAGTGAGACTGCCCTGACAAAAATAACATCTCTGTTACTACTTCCACAACAGCCACTGTGAACAGCCAGCGTTTTGAAACAAGAACGTAACCAATCCAACATGCCAATAAGTATTACAGTAAAGTGTCAGGAATGGATTTATTCCAGTACTACTCAGACTAACCAATACAGCTCATGAAGTCTCCTTTGCAGCAAGGACAATAAGGACATTAATCTCACCCAGAATTCTCAACAAATCTCATCTTTTATTCCATTCCCCTACAGGAGGGTCAGTTGGCCTCCAGCACAATGCCTAAAATTTCAGTTTTGCTCACCCTACTGCAACCTGGAAGTTACGAAAGAAGCCACAGTTGTGGTCCACACTGTCCTCAGCTAAATTAGCAATCAGCTTTCTAGTTAATAAGGCAAGGAACTAAAGTAATTAAGTGTAGCTGGAAACTGAAGTGAAAGTGCTGAAGAAATACATGCAAACTTTGCAATCACTTGTGTCCCCTCCTACTTCCCGTTACTCCCTCTTCGCAGCAACAGCTTTTATTTTCCATTCAACTTCTCATACTCTTCAGTCCCACAGCTTCTCACTTTTACTCAGCAAGACAGTACAGCATTTTCCGCCTATATAATCACATCAGGGAAGAAAATTACTTCAGAGGAGTCAAGTCCCTCTATATCTTTGCACTGGACAAACTGGACTTTAAAGACTAGAAATTATTAGCTGGCACAACCTCTGTGTTAGTCCCCAAGTCCTAACATGATCTAGTCCGCAGCCAGTAGGGATATAACAGGACAGTGAGTGGATGAAGCTTTGAAAGACTACAAAAATTATCCTTCCTTAACTCTTGGCATGCCAAACAAGGCTTTTTACTTTGTCATACCCAGTACATACTTTAGAACTACAGCTGAGCATTAGAAGCCAGTACTCTGCACTAGTTTGGGTTTTTTTAAGCTTTCTCACTACAAAACCCCATTTGCTTCAAAAGTAGGCAGCCACACTGCAATAAAGTAATATATTACTGAAAATCAGCCTTTTAAATGCAAACTGTGTAAGCTCATATGACAGTCCAAATACTCCAGAATACTTAGCAATACTTCAGAAACATACAGTCTGTTGTTAGGCCACAGGAGTTTCCCCTGTCAGCTGGTATAACTGAACATCTACAGAGTTAACTAATGGAGGAAGATCAGTTGTTGCTCCAAGCAGTTTCACTAAATGCCAGACTTCAAGTGACCCAAAGACACAAAGCAAGACAACGAAGTATGAAAGACACCTCACAGATATTAAAAGGAAGAGTTCTTTGGGGGTGTTTTTTTTTTTGTACAACCTATTTCCTTCTTTTAGGGTATTTAGTTTTATTCCCTTCTTCCAAACCCCTCTCAGAGTAGACACAGACCCTTCCAAATGTATGCAGAAATACAGACAGGTAACCGGATTTACTTACATAACTGGATCAAACATATTGCGAATCTTCAGACATGGTGTCAAGCTGTTTGGTGGTGAATTTCTTCTATCTAGATGAAATGCTACGAAGAAAAAGAGATTAATAGTATTGACAGGCATAATACCATCTAGTAAACAAGTGTCAACTTCAGACACTAATACCTTTCTTGTTTTGCTAAGAATACTTTCCTTCATATATGAAAAAGCGTCAAGCAAATCAAGTTCCCCATAGTCTTCTACTGCATTGAAGAAAAGGTACCATACGTAACTGACTTTCTGGATTTACAGCTTCTACATTTAAGAAGAAAATGCACCCTCAGGCCACAGTACATAGAAGAAGTCAGGATATTTTAAAAGATATCATATAGTTGAAGAGAAAGTATTTACATTATATCTCAATGAAAACACAGATATTCTTAACATCTGGAGCGAGTTTTAAGAGCTACAGGTTAACCATTCAATTTTAACTACCTGATGAATTTTTGTTTCTTCCACATCTGAGGCAATTTACTGCCCATCTGACTAAGAAGTAGGGTGACATTTAGGTGAATCCTGTATTGCATCTGTATTGCAGTAACAGCTGGCAAAGAGCACTCCACAAGGATGGAGCTCTTGTAACCCTAAATGCTCTACATATATGATCAAAAGCTTGCAGAAATTTGAAAAGAAACACAGATAGAACAGATGTAAGAAGAAAAATGGAAGTTACAAATAACAGTAATGCTTTCAAAGCTGAACAATCCCATGGAATACATTCTGAAGTTCTAAAACAAACTTCTCTGAAGTCTTCTACTTGCAGGAGTTTCAACAGACTGCACCACCAGATGATGAATAAAGCAGCCCTTCTGATGCAGATAAGGCAGTTGCATGGCTTGAGAAAGGCCAACAAAGCAGCAACAGAAATGGAAGGCGATAAGCTGGTAAAACAACTTTCAAGGCTTGAAGGAAGTTTTCCTTTAATGACTTAAGATTAATAGACTCAAGAGTTCAAACATAAGATTAAAAACCTCAACAAGAAAAATGATGTTCCAAAATGATGCTAATGCTTCTCCTTTGCAATTCCTACATTGAAAAAGTTTGACATTCAAGACGTTAGAGTGCAAGTGTTAGAAGTCTCACTTTTGGACAGATGTCACTACAAGCCTGTCCTGCTTATTGCTGACCTTTTAACAGAAAATCTTGCAAGCATGTCTGAAATACACAAACGCTCATCTGTATGTCAGCAGAACAAAACCCGTGTCATCTACAAGAAATTCAGTCATGTGGAAGACCCGGCATGTGATAGACAAGCACTAACCAAGAGAAAACGCACTGCCTGCAGATATGGCATAGACAAACTCACTCTTTATGTAAACATCCAAGGGGAAAAAAAGAAATTACCAACTAGAAATTAGAAAAAGTGACCTCCAAATCTAATATGGAACTTACCATAACAACATTTTTAGTTATCTGGGGAACTTACTAGAATATATAGAGTCCAAGTCGCCAATACCTCTAACAACTGCCTGGTTTTCCTTAAGAATGAATAGCTTTCTAAATATGCTGGTGACACTGCATCTATCTCTGAGCTCCCTATAGTTTAAGGGAAAAGTCCTTTTTCAATAGCACATGGTTTTGTAAAGTTTTTTGCCCTTGATTAAAAATTAGACATAGGGTATACAACAAAAACTTTACAGAACTAAGCAACATTGAAAAACAAACGGACTTACCTCATGCATGTAGGTTGGCTCCAGCAGACCAAGAGGGGTGAAATGTCACCAGCATATTGTACACTGGGGCACCACACCATGCTGGAGAAGGTGAGCTGGGGTAGCCTAGTCATGGATCTGGACCTGAAAAGGTGTGGGGTTGAGGAAATTATGTGCTGATTGTTAATAGCTAAGTTTATTCAGCACATTGTTTTAACCCAAGGATGAAAAGAATGGGGAGGTTATTTGCAGAGACGCTAGGCCCAGAGGATCAACATTTCTGCAAGCTGCTTATGAATTCCAGCTGCATCACTGAGCTTTGCCTGATCCAATTTCTAATAACCTTGATGTCCTGTTTATAAGATCTCAGGTGTTTGCAGAGATGACTTCAGCTGGAACACATTACCAGCACAAAACCAATCTGCCACCAACTTAATGGAACATTACACTCACAGAGCAAGTGTGCCCAGGGCACCGGAGCATATAGAAATAAAGATGAATTCTGCTTTTTCACAAAAATTTATCAAAGTCAGGGTAAATTAGGAGAAAGTTTTGCAACTTGGAGGGAGCTGTTCATGTAGAGGGGGAAAAAATATGGCCACAGAAATCAGTAAGGCACAACAGGTAGCACAGGAATAAGCATTAAAATGCATATCAGAACTGGGACCACAAATGGAGGCTAAGGAAGACACAGACAAGTTTAAAATAATGCTGTACCTACACAGTAGAATTCAAAATACCGTAGCTAACGGGTGTCTCTTCAGCTTCACTGCACATTTGTAACAAGTAATTCTCCCCTTCCCCCCAAAAGAGCAAGTTTAAAACACAAGCCTATTTAGATTTCAATAGTGATTATTTGAAAAATTACACTGGTATGAAGCAAACAAAACATTCTCCTCACAATAAGTGCATAAGCAGATGCTCTTTTGGGACAACAGTCTAAGCTACACCATAATTAACTAAGCACTTTACCTGCTATTTCTTTTCCTAAGCAGGTCTTGAGAGCAAGACTCCTAAGATGAGGGTAAAAAGATGGACATGAAATAGGAAAGCAGAAGCACAACTTCGCAACAAGTCACTGACAAGACAATTCTTAGGTCTTTCCTAAATGCCCCTTGGTGACTAGGAAGCACCTTCAAGAAAAGGAATTCACTTTGTATTTCAATCATAATGTACTTTAGTTTATTATCTTAAACCCGAGATGACTGTACCACTCTGGATTCAAACAACAGCAGCAGCTAAAAGCATGGGCTTTCAAGCTCTTTATCACTGTGACTGGAATATGTCTATCATGAAAGCGGCTCTTACACACGCTTCAAAATGAACATCTAAGAAACTGTAGTACAGCTTTCTGTACCTCTTGAATTAATACTGTACTGTTGCTAAAGGGATTCCACAATGGATTATTAGACAGCCCCCATCTTTAGATGCGGATTTGATAAACCAGATAAGGTTGAAGACTTGCATCGAGTAGAGGTAGCCATGTGTCTCAAGAACAGCTTTATTCCTGTTAAGCCACAGATCACTTTAATTTATTAAGTACTAACACCTCTTACCAAAAGCAAGAACAAAAAAGTATTCCGTTAAAAGATTTGTGTTAAAGTGCATAACTGCAACACAAGGGTCTTCAGTAAACAAGAAAGATACTGAAATAAAAACTACTATATGCTATTAAGAGAGAAGAGTATACTTGCTTGGGCTTTAATACAGTTAAGTTCAGCTATAGAAGACCGGCATGGGACTGATATAGCATTTTACAACCACCAGAAAATACAGCATTTTCTAACAATACTTAAGAACAGAGTTGGTTTAGGGTTGGGGTTTTTTATTATTGTTGGGTTTGGTTTGTTGTTTGGTTGGTTTTGGGTTTGCCTTTGTTTTGGTTGGTTTTTTTTACATGGAGAAAGGATTATATTCCTACAAGCCACGGAGGAGGGGTGTCATTCACACAAGGTAACAGGTTACCTTCCATGATGCAGGATGAAATATCACCCTAGATGTGGTACTTCAGAGAACCTCTTTATCTCATCTCCAGCGCTGTCAAGGAACTTTAGCTATTGCTGTTAACTTACCTATGTTGGAGCTCTGTCTACCTACTTTTCTTTAGTGCTCCAGTTATGAGAGGCATGATAGGACAATGGTATCTGTTCTTTCAAAAGCAAACTGAACACATTTGTTTTCTGCTCCACTGATTTAATTACACTTTTGCATGATCAAGACTGCTTGTCAATTAACAATTATCCTGTCAGCTGCTTCAAAACAGTCACATTTGTCCATCATCCTACCTTGAACTTCTTTCTTTTTTTGACAGATACATCACATCTACTGTGCGCAGTAGGTAGCATTTCAAAGGAAGTGCACCAGATTTTATTGTGGTCCAGTTCAGAAGAAAACAAATCCCAAACTGTCTGTCAAAACACAGGATGCCTCCTAAAATACTGGACAAAATGCCACAGCGATGCCTGAAGTCTAGGTGCTAACAGGCAGTAGAGCCTAGATCTTCATGCATGCTATAGGTCCCATACTTAAAATGCATGCTGTCATCTACAAATATCCTAGTACACACTGACAGGTCAAGAGGCTTTCATCTTCAACTGCACACACTCTCAGCATTGTGATCTGCCACAGAGCACTATCAGATCTCAGCTTAAAAAATTTGTGACCTTGAAATTTATTCACAAGATTCAAACCTCAGATATAAAATCAGTCTGATTTTATATGTACTGAGTTTTTTCAGGCCCTAGCAGTCTTGAAGAGCAGTTAGATTTATGAAGTTTGATATTCAGACATAAAACTGAACAATGAACATTGATTTATACTTCACAAAAATCAAATAAGTGACACATCCATACAGAATTCCTAACATCAGGAAAGAAAGAGCTGTGCATAAAGTACGAGACTTATACAAGGAACACAAAACAGAAAGACCCTCTGCACGTGAAAATAGCCCTTGCCTGCTGACTACCAAGATGTACAGAGCCCAAATGACCTGAGTCATTTCAGCCGCCCCTATTTCCATGCCCCTATATTAGAGGTAAAAGTATGCATTTTCAGTTCTTCAAAGATCTTTGCTGAACTACAAACATAACAAGAAAACTAGGGAAGTTGCCATTAAAAGCATTGCATGAAAGAGGATAGATGTTAATATATCCCATTCCAGAGAAAGCCTAGAGACTTGGACACACTCTAGGCAATACATAGCTAAAAAGCCACAGCTGAGAGGTACATTTTTCTGTCCACATTCACAATAATCTACAGTAGGTATCAGATTCTCAGATTCAGATAGCACCTAATAGTAGCTACAGGAGCTGTCTTTCTAGGAAGTTCTGGAAACCACTGTTTTGCAGAGAGCCTTGAATTCCATGTAGCCAAGCAACACCTGAGCTATCACGCACTGAAAAGTCTTCCAAACCAAGGAAAATCCAGGAAAATCCTGTGACTCCTAACACAGGACAGAAGGTTATGGAGTGATTTATATTGCAGTCAAACAGGACAAGAAAAACTGAGAGCAAATGAGTAGTAAATGAGAAATTCCAGAACTGGAATGATCATGTTTTACAGCCTGTATTGAACAATAAACAACACAGAAAATTCAGCTTTATAATGGACCTAGCTTGCAGAAGCTAGGTTCAATTTAAGCATTTGAAAATCTACCATGACAGTATTACAGAGGTGGAATAGAGGCAGCTGTTGATGAAACCCACCATTTCTGCACTGCACATCCCTAATGGAGAATATCCTAGAAAGAAAAAGCTCTGCAACTCTTGTATTAAAGTTACTATTCACATCTTACTAAAATTTTCAGAAACTGACATCATGGAACAGTTGTCACAGCAGAATGCCACGTTACTATTACTGCAAGACAATGACTGTCTTCAAGAACCTCAAGCCCACAGTAGTATTCACAAGGTATTTTAAAAAGAAGCCTTCGTTTCCAATGAATGATTTAAAACAAGCAACATAATGCTAAAACCAGTAGTGTAACTGAGAAGTATATAATGATATCCCAACATAACATTTTCACAGACAAGAAAGAAAGGGGACCCAAGAATACTAAGACCCTCATCCTATAACACATCAACTACCTGCAAATAAAATGTTTGGCTTTTCAAGTTGACAGCGTTGTTCAGTTTTACTTTAAACTTACAGAAATACAAAAAGGCCCACAGGCAGAAAGCATGGATAGAACTTAGGAAAACATGCAAGCGGCCTGGAACAAACCCAAAACATTAGCAGTACTTTTATTCAGGTGATCAAGTTTGCTACAGCAAAGTGTTCCAGGCTACAATCAGCTCTTTCTGTCTGTCTTTGGACAGGAAATAATCACATTGAAAGGAGCTACTTTAAAGTGTACCCTCTTTTACAGGAAACAATAAAAACATTGTTTCTTACAAATAAAAATGTGTGCCAGTAAAAAGCAAAAGAAGGGAGCCTGTTACAACTTGCATTACTTAAACTAGGACTAACATTAGAATACTCGAGAACATAGACAAGAGTACAATTATTTGCCAGTGGGAATTTTTACTTTAAGTGGCACTAAGGAGGGCAGAAAGTCTGTTTTAACTATGCTTTTTTCAGCACCTCATACAATGCCATAGAAATAACGCAAGGTACAACCTTGCTAACATGCGATTTAAAGTTGAACTAAACCAGAGAAGCACCCACTCTCTCTTCTCTCACCATCAAAACAAGCTGATGAGTTTACATACTAGGATTTTCCACAGCATTTTTTTCAGTCCCACTGGAGAGATAATACAGCACTACAGAACAAAGTAAGGCAAGACTGACACTTTAAGAGAGTCACAACATGTAAACAACTGGCAGTTAAAATTTCACTTTACACATTTACCTTCACACTCAAGACACTAGCAGACATGACCATTCATGTCATTTTTCACTGACAAAAAAATAAACCCACCCAAAACCCCCTAAGAACTAGGATCACTGATGACAGACAACTGTAAACCCAGTGGGTTCTTGCCACTTTGCTCTATTCGCCGCAAAATCTATGTATGACAACAGCCTCCTCTATTAAAGAATGCTTTGCTGCACCACAGAGCTTGAAATACAAAACACAGCAGAGAAAACCATTTCTAACAGAAAGGGAGCACTACGAGGAAATACTAAAAATCCACATTCTGCTGACTGGGGTCATTTGTCCCAGCAGCTTCCCTTTCTAAATAAACAAACATCTCTTCCTCCAAACTCTGTCTTTAGGTACCTCAATGATGATAACAGTGGGAAACTCAAGTCAACAAGCTCCATTTACCTGCTGTCAGATACAACCAATAACATTACTTCCAGTAAGCGTAAGGGATGTCAGAATTTGACCAACTACAGAGTATTTTATTTTTTTCATAATTCATAAAAGGAACAAGCAACTCACTTTGGCTACAGGCCCTCTGCTGTACTTCTCCAGTAGCTGTAACAGAAAAGCTCATTCTGCTCCAAAACAAGGCAGACACTGAATGCACAGTCTACTGGACAAGATAATAGACAAATAGCACTGACAGTACTTAAAGGTGTGAGAGAATACAAGAATACAAGTCTTTCATCTTTAAGCAACAAATTACCAGGATGATGCAGACATCAGAGCAATTATATTTGCAAATATAACTAAACTTCAGTACCTTGGCCTTGCCACACTTTCGATGGTATAACTAAAATTTTGTCACAAGCTGCAGAAGGTTGCATCCATTTCCAAACCAAAAACTCGGCACCACCTATTCTTCGTGTCTCTGTGCGAACTCGAGATTCATTTGCTGCAAGGAAATCAACTGCTCTGTTCCAGACTTTCCTCATTTTCCTCCTTAAAAATAAAAAAAGAGTTACAAAGTCAGAATTATCAAAATCTGCAGAGCTGATATCCAGCACATAACAGAAATCCAATGTTTTTCCCACACATACTTGTGTCAATAAGGATCATCAAGACGTTACAGTATGCAACCTACTGAAATTACATCAACTGACCAATTTATTCTTACTATTTTTCCTTACATAAAGGAAATTCAGTACTTCCAGTGAGAACATACCTGTCCTGAGGCGGTATTAGAGAATCATGCACGTGTAAAATAGGCATGTAAGGCTGCAAGTCTTTATTTTCAGAACACGCCTCACTGTGGCTCCTTAGAACATCTGAGGACACAAAAGAAAAACAGGTAACTATGCAGTTCATTCAAATATGAAGAAAAATATCAATTCTGGCAATAAAAAGCTACTTTGAAGACCCTCCCAATTTCAGCAGTTAAGATGCTTATGGCATTTTGAAGCATTTTCCCTCCTAACCAGGCTGACTACAAATCAAGAAAAATCTAACCACCTACTGTGCCTCCAAGTACCCCAAATAACTTTAGAACAAGAAAAAAGAGTTCTTGCAGTTATTCTTGATTGGTACTTCTACCTGTTGCCAAAGACGGCCATCTTTGAAAATAAAGCGCTTTCCTTCCCCCCAAAAAATTCATTTGCAATCAAAAAAGGTAGAAAACGGTAAAAGCAGGAAAACAGCTCCAATGTGTCTCCATCACTACATTTATGAGGATTGACACAGGTGAAAGTAATAAGACAATTTAAGTAACAATGCAGCCCAATACAGAAAAAAAACCCCTTACAGACACAAACAACTGAAAACATTGTGGCTCCAAGCAGAAAGGCAGAATTTCAGACCTCAATTATGTAGTCTATTTTAGAAGAGTAATTTCTGCTCAAAGTGACTAACTAAAAAGCTGTTTTTTCTCTGAAAAGCTATTAAGGATGAATTTCAAGCTGTCACGTTTTAGGACTCGATATTTTAGCCAAAAGACAGCTGAAAAGGAGTTTAAAAAAGAAGCAACACATCACCATGCTTCTAGTCACTGCATTTTTATTTGGTTTAAATGGTAAGATAAAATATGACCAAGTCAATAGAAATTTTTTATAGCCAAATTAGACATAAATTACAATTTTTATGCCAAAAGCTTTGATTAGGTTTAAAGGATGATTAAAAAAAAAGAGGAAGTAAAACAAGAACCACACATTTGACCAAGAAATCTAACAGCACAACAACCAACAACTGAACAGGAAGAAACCGTAACTGAATTAATTGCAGTACTTTGAAAGACTAAACAGAGCTGACACAGATATATCAAATGTAACTTAAGAAGCTGTACCTATTATCTTTACCACCATATCATACATCTGCCTCGTTTCTTCTTCTTCTTTTGCCCAACGGTATTTCATGTAGTGCAGGACTCCCCAGACCACTGCTACACCTGCATTAAGATGTACAATACTCTTTAAATGGTACTAGAACATTTGTTATTTAACAGTCCACACTACATTCAGGATCTCTTAACAATTAAAAAAGCCTCAACACACAAATACACAAATTACAGTTACACAGTTTGTTTTGTATACCAGTGATCACAAGGCAACGTTAACTGGTATATCAAAGAGACTGAGGGACAACATTTCAGGCCAACATCAGCGTTAATGACAATACATTTAACTTTCAGGCTATGCTTTGTTTTTTAAAAGGTGCTTCAAATTAACCTTAATTACAAATGAGAAAGTTGAGATATGCAGCAATTGCTCAGCATGACTGATGAGACCAGTGGTTGACTTGGATACCGAGTTTCATCTCCACATCCCAGTTCAACCCTCATACTGACTACTATCAGAAAGAGATGGCAATCTGGGACAGTTTGCCTCCAATTCTTTAGGTTCATCAAAAGGCTACTGAAGGAGATTTCACGTTTTCTGCTCATAAGCACAAGACTGTTAAGACACAGGGATAAACAATTTATTAGATATGTAACAGGTGTATGAGATGAACTCTGCATCTTCAGTATTTCTAACCAGCCACATGGAAAGAAGTGAAGTGTCAGCACTCAGCGGTATCATGTTTATGCTGCATAACTTTCACTATGGTTAAGAATTAAATAAACTAGAAAGAATTTGAATCTTAACTATCACAACCTAAATTAACCAGTTTTACTGAAGGAATAAATAATTTTCACAACATAGTTTCAGATACAAGAAGTTGTGGTGACAACCATGTTGGGTATCCAACTTCTAACACTACGAAAAATCCTATTTTCTGCAGTTATGTTTCTAAAATTCCTGGAACAATAGTGAAAGATCCTCAAAATCAAGGCTATCGTGCCTTTTTACTGAGCACTTTACTTTTTCAGATCAGTTCAACCTGCAACTTTCGAAATTCACAAGGTATTGCTTTGGCAGAGAAAAGAGAGTTCCCAAAGCATGAATATTGGATTGACAGAGGTTGGACAGAGCCTTGGGTGGCATGGTTTAGTGGGAGGTGTCCCTGCCCATGGCAGGGGGGGTGCAACTAGATGATCTTAAGGTCCTTTCCAACCCTAACTATTCTGTGATTCCATGAATATATTCAGCTGACAGCAGCAGCAGATGATAGCAATCAAATGTGAAAATACGGTGGTGCAACAGAGGCACAAACTCCACTATAAACAAGGTGCCGATAGGAACTCCAAGTTCTGTGGTTGAATAAAAACTTTTAAACATGCCTTTTACTTTTCTTTGTGCACTTACATAAACATGAGTTATAACAAAAAAAAAAAAAAAAAACTATTTTTTTACTAACTTACCCAAAAGCAATATGGACAATCTGTGAGTTACGTTAACAAATGCTCGTCGAAAACGACACCTGAAAGACATCTTTGGACTAGTGGATTCCAAATACTTCACATCTGTCACATTAGTGACATCCCTCTCATTAGGGTCACTGCTGAGACACCTAGGAAAAAATATACAGTGTTTATGAAAAAGGATACATTCCCTATTAAGTTAAGAAGAAATTAAGTTAAGAAATAAAGACCACTTACTTTATGCCAACATCTTCCCCACTATTCAAGATCCATTGTAATGCTGTGTTAAATACACTTTCATATTCTGGATCTAGATTCTGTCAGAAGACAAATAAAAGTAATTTAATGAATAACCAGAAAGTTATTATGCCACAATAAAACTCAGATATTACACAGATTAGTAGCCCAAACTATATGGTTTTGTCTTTGATTCTTTAGACTTTGCATGAGTGTTCGCCACACAAACTGAATCTACCTAACGCTATGAGCGGTTATCACACTTGCTAGCATTCCTCAAATTAAGGACTATTTGAAAACTCAAGCCACATTCACCGTTGATTAACAACTCTGACCTGCAGCAAGAAAAAATATTCAGCCACTAGGCGGTGCTCAACGAAAGTCTACTTTGCTATTAAACTAGTTAAAAACCCAGCTGAAAATCAGTCCTGTAAAAGCAGTTCAGGTCTTCTTGTTTGTTTAAGAAGCTTGAGGAAAACACAATTCAACTGCTACTTTGCAAATAGACCAACGCTTTGTAGCTCAAGAACTGATATAACTATATATAAATGGACTTCTCTAAATTAGTGGGTGTCAGCTATCACAGGAGAACATTCACTGCAGAGCTACAGCTGTCTCCACAGTTTGCCTTGCATGCTCTTTTGCAGACAAAGAAAAGCAAAAATTGAAGTTACTATTGTACTCCAAATTATAACTCTCCAAGAAGACTTATCTCCATTTTCCCTTTGAACTCCACATAGTGTAACTGCCCTAGAATAAAATAAGCACTTAACAAATCAGTAACTGTTTACTATTTTACTCTCAAAATGACGAATTTTCATGTGAAAATTGATGTTATCAGAGCTAAAACAGTTGTTATAAGAACTATCATGCTTTCAGCACAATAGATAGGCATGTGACAGACCATCAGTTATCTGGCATCAACTTAGTATCTTCCAATGTAACCTCACGATGCACTGATTTTAACAGGTATCAAGTATCATTGCCAAACCCTAAACCAGCATTAACAGCTGCTTCAGGATGTTCTCCAAACATTGCCCCTTTTTGTCTGCTATGTAGATGTTTGCCAAAATGTAAAAGTTCTACATATTTTTACATTAAAAGTCAGGTCAATTTATTCTTCCCCCCTGCCCCATGCAATCAAAGAAATGTTACACTCTCAGCCTTTTAAAAGCTTCAAGCAGTTTTCCACTGAAGGGTACACCAGTGTGGGTTAAAATAAACCCTACAGCTGTCAAGACAAGGCAAGAACCATGTTTTATTTGGGGAGTGAGACAGGGGAATGACAGCAGAGAGTGGGATTTCATAATTCTGCACACCTATCAAATTAACAAAAAGGCCTTTTTTTGACCATTTCTATTTAAAGCATCAATGAATGGTGTCTCCATTCAGCTGCTGCCTGTCAGGCCCACTGCACACATCTATGCATCTGCTTCTTCTCCCAAAGAAACAAAGACTGTATCCTTTCTACTAAGTCACAGAGCATAGTACACTGATTTCTGAAGAAACTACCAGAAATCTGAATTTCATAAACTTATTGTTTTCATGTTAGTCAACAACCTACATCGATCCAAATTATGCCCTGCTGTTTTAACTAAAGAGGAAAAAGACTGCACTATTGAAGCACTAATGTCTACACTTCTACTGCAATTAAGAGTTTCTTTCACCTTTCCTGTCCCCCAAAACCTCACTACATCCCCAAATAAAAACTGTGTTACAGACATAACTCCAAGCATTTCCAAATCACATTCAACATTAAGTCAAATTTTAGTCAACACATTAGCTATGAAAGCAGGCCTTACAAACTGAGAAACTTACACAATTCTTACATGCAATCAATGAAAAGAAATACCTCATTCACTTACTTTCAAATATTCAGCTGCCTCCTGGATGGTAAGATTTCTTTGAACAGAGCTGCCACATTCATGTTCCCCTGGTAAAAAGAAACTCTTGTTTACTTTGATCTACTTATTACTGCATTATATAAAATAACATCACCTAAACACAAGCTTACAGTCAACACAATCCACACAAGCAGCAGTAGCTCAGTAATTCCCGAAAGTTCTACTAAAAATATGGAAAAAATCTTTGGACAGATTTCTCCTTCAAAAAGTCAAAAAAATTGGAGACTGCTTACAGCTAATTATATGTACAAATCGCGTCAATACAACATCATGTACTGCTCAGAAAGTATAATTTAGTATTTAGCCTCAAAGTAGATCAACAGGTAGCACAAGGAACAAAAGGACGTTACCATAAAACAGTTGCTGCAGCCCAACTCAACTTCTTCCATACAATTTCCATTTACCCTGAAACATGTATTATCTTTTATACAGACCAAGTTAGTCCCAGTTGCAATATACCCCTAGTAGTATACCAGTCACTATGAAGTTACTACATTCCAGACTGGACCAAGGTATCAGAAGAACTCATCTTCCTGAACATGCCCAAAATCCCAAGATGGCCTCAAACTGGTGTTTTACCATCTTCCTAATTATTTTGGAAAATATGCAGAAGTAGTCAGGAAATAAAGTATTTCCAAATGTAAAATAATACACAGTCAGCCCTCACAGCCACGTGCCATCTTCCTGATTTTCTTTGCTAAACTGAAGGTATCCGATGCATACAGAAAATATGCAGTGTCAATCTATGATTTTACTGTGCCAATAAAATAGGAAACAACAAATCCAGTCTTTCACTGACTCAGTCTTATGCCTGCCTTACCTTCCCAAATCTATGCTAAAATTATTATTCCCAAAGCCATAGCAAGGCTAGAAAAGTTTAAGATACTCATATATACACAACATATAAATCTTTGTTTATATTCTTAAAGTATCTAAAAATCGAAATTACTCTACACTGGAATACCCTTTAAATGGAGCAATTTCATGTATTAATTCCCTACACAAATGAGAACACCTGAGGCAATCTGAGTTATCAGGGAACACTAGCAAGTTATGGAGAAGCATCTTCATGTCTCATTCACACTAGTGAGATCCAAAGAAATAAGTGTTTCTATGAAGCAGAAGTCCTTTTTAGACTGCTTTTAACACATTTACACTTGAATACCTTAAGTGCCCTTACAAGCACATCATAACAGGGATGCTCTTCTCTTATTTCTGGGATATAGAGAAATAGGAGCACTGTTTTTAAGAGTGCTCATACGCTATTTGGCCTAGAAGTGCTGCTGGAAGCAAGCCTGTGAGCATGCCGTTATTTTCAATCAAGCACTGAGCAGAAAAGACACTATTTCAGAAGTTGTTGCACTTGATAACTCAAATGCAACATTTAAGACTTTCAAAGTGCCAGAGTCTGTCTAAGGCAAAACTGGTGAAAATTGACACTACACCTTACCAAAAAACAAAAAACCACTCTGAACTTATAAGTCAATACCAGAACTGGAGTTAAGGGCTATTCCTGTACGTAATTTAGGCACACATTCTTTTTGTGCAGCATGAACTCTACAATCTGTAAATTTACATCTGTAAATTTACATCTGTAATCATCAGCGATTTCATGTTTCAAGATTAGCAGACTTGGGATAACTATTTATAATACTGTCCTGGGTTCAGCAGTAGCACTCATTTTATTCCTTCTTAGTAGCTGGTGCAGTGCTGTGGTTTTGACTTTCAGCCTGGGAACAGCACTGATAACACCAATGGTTTCAGTTGCTGCTCAGTAATGTTTACTCTGACCAAGGACTTCCTGAGCCTCATATGCTCTGCCAGGGAGGAGGGGAAGCCAGAAGGAAGCAGAGACAGGACACCTGACCCAAACTGACCCAAGAAGTACCCCGTACCACAGTATGTCATGCCCATTTTATAAACTGGGGGCAATTACCTGGAAGGGTGAGATCACTGCTGGGTGAGGCTGGGTATCGGTCAGTGGGTGGTGAGCAGTTGTATTCTCTTCCCTTGTTACTTCCCTTATCATTATCATTACTGGTGGTAGCAGCAGTGGTTTGTGCTATACCTTAGTTACTGGACTGTTCTTATCTCAACCCATGGGAGTTACATTCTTTCGATCCTCCTCCCCATCCCTCCAGGAGCTGGAGAGTAAGGGGGGAAGTGAGAGAGCGACTGCGTGGTACTGAGTTACGGCTGGCTTAAATCACGACAAATACTCAGTCTCTGCTGAAAACATACTAGCTTAAATCTAGAAATGATGGAATAATTACAACGAAGCCGAAATACATCTCTGTAGAACCCATATGTACAATCTCAATCGGGTATTAAGTCCTATAACATAAGCAGGTCTGACAGGTATACATCCATTTAAGCTGGGTTTTTTGGGGGGTATTTTTTCTTGTTCAGTAAGATCTAAAGTCTTCTTGGGGTCCTTCTAGTACAGAAAAAACATGTCAGTCATAACTTTATTCAACAAAACAGCTTGTGAGAGCAGACGGGTGAGGCTTTCTGCTTAGGGGCTTTCATTTGTTTGGAAATCCCATTTAGGAAATAAATAAGAATAGAAATGATGAAGTCAATACACAGAAAACAGACAAAAAAACACATAAGCAGAAGGCCAGACTGTGAAAATTAATCCTTAAAAACAAGTTCCAGGATTCAGTTTGGATGTTCTTTTGAGAACACAGTATTACTATTATCTCTTATAAGAGTACAAAAGCTTTCCAAGATGGGGGACTACTGGATTACTTCAGTAGTTTTAAATTCTAATCTCATTTGCCTTCTTCCAGGAACTACATTTACGCAGTATGCAGCCAACACACTGACTTCACAGCTTCTGGTCTCATCCTCAAAACCCAGCAGACAGCCTCCTCACAGTCCTGGTTCTGTATGTCTTTCTTCAGACTCCACTCCCCCTGAACAAATTCAACAGTTACAAACGCTTTTGCTGTCTAGGCTTTAACAATGTTCAAGTTCAAATTACCCTCATGAAATGCTGGGGGGAGCTAGGAGGGGCGGGAATAAAAATCACTTCCATCTTGCTTCCCACTCTTTAAACCAGTAAGCTAAATCAGAGTCACAGAGTTTCAGTCCTGCACAAAAAGCAGTTGGAGATACAGTTTCTCATTCCAACCCATCTATTGCTGAGAACTGTTTTAAGTTTTCTTCTGAGAAACTCATGAATTTGAAAGCCTGCAGAAAATCAGGCAATTCACAAGTTAGACAACCTTCTGGTTTACTGCAAACAGCAGGATATTCCTATATGCCATTTCAGTCACCGATTTAGCTAATAGCTCTGCAAATGAAGGCTTACTTTGAATAACTTTGGTGCAATCATTAACCACTTGGCCTGGAAACCCTCTTTCCATAGTCTGAGCCAAAAATGTTTCTCAACTGTTCCATTTGAGGCCCTATATCCAGGAATAAAACTGAAGCAGAGGAGAAAAAACTTTACACAGGTCTGCTTGCAAGATAGGTCTGTCTTTATTAAAAAATGCCCCTCTTTTAAAATGTCCTATTGCACGCTTGTAGAAAGCATGGCTCTGTGCTCAAACTTTTCTTGAGCAGAGATGACTTCAAGTAGAATCAGAAAACCATTCTACTTGCCTTTATAGGGAGGTGAGAAGTAAAAAATCCCAGCAAGGAGAACAGAATTATTTTTTAGCTTATGTTAGGGTACTTGTACAAGATCTTCTCCTAGAAACACCAACAAAAAGCAACTAAAGGCCCAGTTCCCAGTTCTAAAGAAATATTTAAGTCTGCTCTCACAATTGCTTTCAATACAGAAAATAAGCCAGATCTGCTCTTCCACGCAGACTAGAATAACTGAGTTATTTGGGCATTTAGCTTAATTTATGAGCTGTAGCCCATACAATTAACAGAAACATTCAGAATTTTAAAATATTTGCTTTACAATGTAAATAATCCTCTCATTTGGTACCAGAACCAAAACCCAGTGGAAAGCTAATACTTCACAGAACACATGGATTTAACACAGTTCTCTAGCTTACAGCTTGATGTAACACAATCAACAAATACAAAAACCAAACAGTGTAGAAAGTATTTGTTTAGCAGGTCTCATGCTTACAGGTTACTTGCAGCAGGACACTAAAGTGGGTATCTGAAGAAAAGCAGGAGCACAACAAGTGTTGTGAGAGCAAGTAAGGCTGTCTGATCTCCCAAAGGCAAAGCAACAGTTTAATAACACTGCAGAAAACCAGAACTTGCTAAACAGTCTTTAAACCACTGGTTGGCAATAGCAAAGTACCAGTTACCTAAAGAACTAAAGATTAAGGAGAGTGACAGAACAGAGAGCCTGTGACAGCAATGAGATACAGTAGCTGACACCTGAAATTAATATTAGCAACAGTTAAGTGTTTTGCCAAGATCTTCTTCCAGCCATAGATTTACCAGTCAGCCTTATTACATATGGAAATCTAATCCACTTTTGCACCTCAAGGACCTGTGCTGTCCATTAGCTCACAAGGAAGCCATCTAAATCTGACAGATCATCCTCTGTGGAGAAAGCCAAGCAAAAGAAACATCTAACTAAATAAAAATTCTTCATGTAGAAGAAAGTAGAGTCATATCCATGGGTAGCTGGCTGCTTCTTGGGGATGAAGTGGTTAGGTTTACTCATTTTGCAAGCCTGAATGAAGATTGAAAATGGATGTGATCTATTGAAGTCTCTCCATGAAAGACAAACACATCTATTAATTAACATATGCCTGAGTGAAGTCTAATTTAAATAAAGCACATATTCTGGTTTAGGAGAAAATATAAGAGACTGAAATATATACTGCCTATAAAAGGCTGCTGCTGTGAAGAAAGGCTAAACCTTTAGCCAAGAACACACGAACACAAACCAGCTGAGAACTGGAGATGCAGATACTGCTTCTCCCTCCAGTTTCTTACAAGGTAGGCATAATATATCACAGGTTTGGCAGACTAGTAATTCTGAGAACCGTGATGCATTAAAGGCAATTTATTTTTTATAGGATAATTAAATAATTTTACATCATTTCAAGGCACCACAGTATAGAATAGGCATCTACAGTTGAAACATAGTATATTGCTTCAAATAAAATTAGCAAACTGTTACCCCAACTTTCTTCCTTCAAACAACTTTAGGTGGTTTACCTTCTAAAATGAAAGCCCCATCACTTGCTCTCCAACTGAATTTGAAAAGGTAAGAAACTAGCTCAGTAGGGTTGGAAAGGACCTGAAGCTCATCCAGTTCCAACCCCCTGCCATGGGCAGGGGCACCTCTCACTAAACCAGGTCACCCAAGGCTCTGTCCAACCCAGACTTGAACACCACCAGGGATGGAGCATTCACATCTTCCTTGGGCAACCCATTCCAGTGCCTCACCACCCTTACAGTGAAGAATTTTTTCCTTATATCCAACCTAAACTTCCCCTGTTCAAATATTAAGCCGTTACCCCTTAAACAGGGGAAGTTTAGATTGGATAATATAAAAATAAAAAATAAAAATATACGTCTAATAAAACAGGGGGCTGGAAACCAAATTCTGAAGGGACCATCTACATGGTAGTTGAGATGTTGAATAAAGCTTACAGAACAGACTACTGCAAGTTTTCAGTCTGTGTTTTTAATAGTTATAACATGAACAAATGATTCATAGCCAAGTATGAAATGAGAGAAACTTTTCCAAGTATGTGACGGACCTGAAAAGCACTACTTTTAGTAAAACTATATTCCTTTACTTCTCTCTCTTTTGAAGTGGTGCACTGTGCACAAAATCAACACTTTTAAACCTTCCGTCTCTCTAGCAGCTTTCTCTATTCTATGGCTTTTAAACAGCTTCTAGATATTCTGACAGATCTACATCAATATGGTATTCAAAAATGGATGGCAGACTTCTTCCTCTCATACCTTAAGAAACTTGGAGTTGAGGATAACTTCTGTTTAAGTACAGATGAATTAAGTCATTCTTCAACCTGTACGAAAGCTACACTGCTGAGCAACCAGGTAATCCTGCAACACAGCTTCAGTTTGGGGGATCATTTAACCAGAAAGGATAGCTATATTTTTTGAAATTACATACTGAAGATTCTCTTGGCCAGGAATGAACTAATAGAGATCAAGGCACCTCTGAGACCTGGGGAAGAAAGCTATCATCTTGGAGCACACTAATTCCTCTCATAAGGAAGACAGGTAAATGCTTTTGTAAGTGTACACGCCTGTAAGTAAACCCCAGTTAACGAAGTAAACTTTCCTTTCACAGGTGTAGAACCTTTTCATGGAGGCAAGTATGTTGTTGACTGGTGTGGCCACTGGAGGGCCAAAGAACACAGAGATGGAACTGCCAGCTGTTCAATTTTTCTTTCCAAAAGAGGGAGAGAAGCAGCATAACCAAGTACTACTACAAGTCAGTGCCCTACTGCACACCGCTGTGGGTCTGGCAAGACATTCTTACACACCTCAGGTTGGCTAATCCATATGAAAAAAGAAAAATTATTTTGCCCCAGTGATATATTGCACAGAACTCTCTACTACCTTCTTTTAAGTATGAAATAGTTTGAAACTGACAAAAATATATCAAGATGCAATCAACCTGTGAAAGGACCAATGCTGCAAGAAGTTTACAGTCAGAAAGCAACTGAATGAAGACCATTATTCTACATGCACTCACATTAAACATTCTTTCACAATTTTGGGTTAAAGAGTAATGTAAATGAGAAAAAACTAGTGAGCTTTGTTCAAACATCAATTTTATTCACTGTAAACGCTCTGGAAACAAAGTTTCTGCAGGATTATTCTTGCAATTCGAAGTTATTATAGAGCAGTTCAAATTGCTCACAGATTTCCCCATAGCCCTGACATACATTGTCAGACTTGTATCTGACACAGAGTTCCTTCCACATTTTTTCATGTTTGAGAAGTGTCTGCAGCACCTGATAACAGCGAAAAAGTCTTCTTGGTGAAACTTGCTGTTACAGAACAAATACCTGGCACAAACAAAAGTAAGGCTTAAAAAACCAAAACCTGAACCACTGCCTCTGAAACGCATTATGTGTTAAATAAGCACAGATGAGAAATAAATGGCCTAATAGTCATGAAATAGATTCTTCTGTAATTGACACTCACCAGATGCCAAAGTTATAAACAGTCGTAACTTTACCATTTCCTGATTGTGATGTATAAGTAAATATGCAGTTTAAAGCTGTGTTCATTATGCCTCCAGGCAAAAGCAGGTTTTTTACTTTGAATATACAATAATTAATAGTAATTCTAAACATCATCTCTGACACATTACTATGCACAGCACTCTTCATTACTATATAATTAGTATGGTTAAGTTGGACTATTTTGTCTAACAAGGCTATCTTGTTTAACCACTACTTTTCCTTGTATTAATAACCATCTTCTGATTGTTGTGAAGTTATTTTGGGTTTCAGACAAGTTTTCCACCACAGTAAAATAACTACCTTTAAAAGAAAGACATATTTCTTTTCACACATAGCATATTTAACCATTTAATAAAAATCAGATTAAGAAAGTGCGAAGACATTAGATCAAAACCCATACAGAATCACAATACTCGAACAGCCTATACCATTAACTAAAAAACATTTCAACAAAAGGCACTTCACTGATGAAAAAGCAGTGTAAATGAACAAGAAATGGGATTTCTAGTCTCCCAAGAAGGAACTCTAAATGGTTATCAGGGCGTCAGCATATACCAGTTGTTGCAACCCGCTACCTAAGCAAAGACCATGCTGTTGCCATAACACTCTCAGTCACAGTGCTTGTAAAGTGTTACCTGCTACTTGTGCCAATTTATCATGAAGTGCATATAAGCTGTTCATCATGAGACTTATTTCGTCTGCCTAGAATTAGAAAAACAAAACAAAATGGTTTTACACGTACAGGTGGAAAGCTTCAGTGTTTCACGCGACAGATTTTGAATCAAAGGATTCACAGTATTGGTTTCTGCAGGTTCAAACTGACAGCTCAAAAGGTTATTTTTATGCTACCCAGAGAACTATGCAATGACCCAAAAGAAACTTGGTGAAATTCATGGGGTGGTGTTTTTGTTTGTTTATACTTACTATGTAAAACTAGAACAATTTTACTCTCAATAGATGTGCAGTGGCACTTCTTACAAGCCACCCTGAAGTACCATCTGGTCATATTCCCCCATTAAATTTATAGGAAAGTAATATTTTTGCTGTCTACCTTCAACAACAAAAAACCCACCCTCAAAAATAAAACCAGAAAGATGTGGGCTATACAATCCTGTTGATAATTCCTGCATATGCCACTAGTGCACAAAGGCCTGATTTCCAAAACAAGCATGAACACAAGAGGTCATAATTGTTACTTACAGGCGAGTTAAGCTTATCAAGATACTGAGCAATTACTTTTAAATTTACCCAGAAACATCTTGTATTAGAAGGACTCATTCAAAACATGAAGATGAGGAACATGCAATTACATACACCAAGTATTAACAGCTATTCTAAAACATGGGTTTGTTTTTTTTTAAGTTGGCTGTGACCCCTGGAACAGCGTCAAATGGCTAAGACTAGAGCCTTTATTCTGAAAATATGCCAGGAAAGTGATTTTCTAGTTTGTGTATCTGCTGGTTATAGTCACATTGAAATAAACCTAAACATATTTTAACAACCTGGTGCACCTGCACTGCCTGTCATAGAATCATAGAACAGTCAGGGTTGGAAAGGACCTTAAGCTCATCCAGTTCCAACCCCCCTGCCATGGGCAGGG
>JANRGW010052228.1:0-10821 GCA_024733675.1 Psilopsiagon aymara | reverse complement strand
CCACAAGTCAAAAACACAGTGCTGCACCAACTGCTAAGAAGGAGAAAAATGACTGCTACTGCTGAACCCATGACAGCCTTAGTTACTGAACTGTTCTTATCTCAACCCATGGGAGTTACATTTTTTGATTCTCCTCCCCATCCCTCTGGGACTGGGGGGGAGAAAGGGGGGAGAGTGAAAGAGCAGCTCTGTGGTTCTGAGTTGCCGGCTGGTCTTAAACCATGACAAGTGGCTATAACATACATAACATACAGAAATAAAGAACACTTTGCTTAAAAAAAAGCTCAAATGTTAAAAGTATGTATTAATATTAAAACCCCACTAAAAATGCAAATACAAAACAAATGTAGTCAGTTATTGGGACATTGCATTCTTTCTTTTCCATACTAATAAAAATATAATTTAAAAATATTTTTTCAGGTATTTTTTTTCCCCCTCAGGGTGTAAGCAACAAACACTTTCTTTTATAGACAATTTGCTTCATCTTCATGTTGAAGGAAAGCTGCGGTCATGGTAGTCTGAGTATGCATGAAGGTGAAGTTATCTTTTACCCTTCTTTGTCTTCTATGCTTCTTAATTTAGAGGGTACTTACATATTTTGCATCCATTTAATCACATGGATGCTCAAATTTATATGAAAAATTAACTTGGAGAAAAGTATAAAGCAAGCCTTTCATCTTCACAGAACTGAATTGCAAAAAAAATTTAATATAGCCAGATAAGACCTACAGCTTTTCATTAGGGAAACCAACGTGTAAGCATTTTCTCACTGACATCAGTATCTCACATGGGGGTCAATCTAGCCAGAAAATCTTCCACTTCTAAATTACAGTATTATTTCCAAAATGACTCTGATCTGGAATAAAGCCAGCACATTCAGCACTATTCTTAGACTCTTGTGGAATTTTACTCCCTAGAGCAGATAAATAAAATATTTATGTATTTCAGCATCAATATCATTGCAAACTAGGAGATGGGTTTAGGAAAAGTTTTTATTTTACTTAGTTCTTTCTGACTGAAACTCCCACGATGCTGCTAGCAGTTCAATTCCCAGTGTCCTAGCAGGTCCCATGTGAAGCAAGAGCTCCACTCCAGCTCAAAATCTGATTTTCCACAAGGCTGCCTCCCTTTTCAGATATGACAGAAGGAAAAGTCAAAAACTTCAAAGGTGGTAGAAGCAGCATGTAACTAGACACTAAAAAAACACTTGAAAGAATTTTAAAATAAAAAGCATTTTACAGCAAAAAGCATTTTACAAAAAAAAATGCCTTAAAAAGGGCAATTTTCAACAGAGTTGTTTTAAAAAGGCATTATGAAAAAATTCTGTCTGGAATACTTCAAGATAACATATATAACTTTCTGTTATAAGGACTAGTATAGTCCTTTTTAGATCATCAAACCCTGATGAAACAATTTTTGACATTTAAACATATTTCTTAGAGTCTATATAGTTCTTCTAAAGTAGCTTTTATGATTTAAAAACGTAATTAAAGTAATAATAGGAAAGTTCTACTGGCTCAACATTAGGTTCTGCTCACACAGGTACAAAATTTGTGTTTGACTTTTCAAGTTAGGCTGTAAAGCCGTTTGCAAAGATGTAGTTTAGTGAGTAAAGTGAACAAGGAAATACAACTGTTGAAATAGCAGCTTTACAGAAAATTACCTGTGGGTGCTAGTGAACAAGTTGACTGTGAGCCAACAGTATGTTCTTGCAGCAAGGACGTCCAACAGTCTCCTAGGCTGCATTAACCATAGCGCTGCCATCAGGTCAAAGGATATGATCTTTTCCCTCAGCCCTGGTGAGACATTCCTGGGTGCTATGTCCAGTGCTGTTAAAAGAGAGTCAGGGATATACTGGAGATAGCCTAGTGAAGGTTGGAAAGATGGCCAGGGGCTGGAGCACAAAACGTACCAGAAGAGTTTGAAAGAGGTAGACTTGTTCAACCTGGAAAAGAGAAGGCTAAGAACAGGCAGTATTACTGTCCTGATGAAAGAGTTAAAAAAATACGACCCACGCTTTTTGGAGGTGCACTACAACAGGACAGAAATAACAGGCATAATTTGAAATGTGGGAAAATTCTATTAGGTATTAGTATTTCTTTCACAAGATAGTCCTGTGTTTATTCACTACATGGAACGAATATGTGTAGATCCAGCCTATGATGAATAGTTTCCTCTCTTTTCTTTGTTTGAAGTCAATACCGATTGTCTTTAATACAGTGGTACATATTAAATTACTACTTTTCCAATGCAAGCAATACATAGTCATACATTAAAAGTCATATTGCTTACTTTTTTAAGATGTTGTAGCTTCATTGCCATGTACATACAAGAAGGAATAAATAAATAATAAATAAGTTTTTACTGATAAACAGATAATACGGTGACAAAATATTTTTTCAAGCAATCTTTCCTAGCTGTTAGGGAGCCTATGTACCAGAAATACCTTAGACATTATTTTTTCAGATGTGGTTATAGCTATGCTGATTACAGTTGCATGTGTGCATGATCCACTCATATAAGTTGGATTCAGCTGCAATAAAAGCTTATATAGGTGTGAGAAATTGATAAATAATGATTTATCTGATGGCAATTATTGAAATTCTGACTGGAGAAAATTGTATCTTAAGGTAAATATACGTATTATAGCTGTATTATAGTTCCCTGGATCACCCATATTCCACTTAATGGAAACGGGAGTTATATTTCCCTTTCTCCAGTCATCAGGAATTTCTCCTGACTGCCATGATTTTTCAAAGATGAAATTTGTCAAAAGACAGTGATTTTGTCAAAGGACATGATTTTGTCAAAGGACAGTGGCTTAGCAACTTCATTCGCGAGCTCCTTCAGGACCCGTGGATGGATTTCATCAGGTCCCATGGACTTGTGTGTTTTTAGGATCTTAGGATGGTCTTGAACCAGATAGTCTCCTACAGTGGGCCCAGGGTCTTCATTCTCACAGTCCCTGTGTCTGCCTTCCAAGACTAGGGTGGTGTGGTCAGAGCATTTCCTAGTGAAGCCTGAGGCAAAGAAGTCATAAAGATCCTCAGCCTTCTCCAAACTCAAGGTAGCCACTTCTCCTGATAGCTTCTAGAGAGGGTCTATGTTGCCCCTAGTCTGTCTTTTATTTGCAGTGTTACTACAGAATCCCTTCTTGTTATGTTTAAACAGGAGAAGTCATTTTTAAACAGTGAGAAACTGTAAGTAAGACTGTTTACATGGAATCTGCAATCGGAAAGACCCATTCTGGCTGTCAAAACTTAAATCCTATTTTTCATAGTGACAAATAGGAGACACTTTAATTTCACAATGATGATGATCCCCCAACACTCATGTGTTTATCCCATCAGGGCCCACGGACTTAGGTATATCTCTTTTGCTTAAGTGTTCTCTGCGTGATGACATCTCTGCCCAGATTCAGCTCCATTTTGGCCTCAGCATTCTTGACTTCATCCATTCATGCTCAGACAATGTTTCTGTGTTCCTCCCAGGTTACCACTCCCTGTTTGCTTCCTATTTCTGTATGCTTCCTTTTGCTTTTTTGAGTTTGCTGAGGGGTTTGTGTTGTTCTTCTGCACAGGCTACCTGACATTTTTGGCTGACTTCGTATTTGTTAGAGTTGTTAGATATTAAGCATCAGTTGATCTAAGCATGCAAGCAGCTGCAAGTGTGTTTTGGACTTTACTACTTCTGGACAACATTTTGTTTATCTGGAACAGTAAAATTTTATTTATGTATTTATTTATTTATAAGGTTGAATTTCAAAGGGGTTTTTTGTTTGGTTTTGTTTGTTTTTTTTTTTTTTTTTTAATAAGATTTTTCTGGCATAGGGAGAAAACTGCTCTTATTACTTTAGTACCACTTCCTTCAGGTGGTTAAAATAGGTCTCTTCACAGAACTAGTACCCTGAAAATCCTGCAGTGGTAGGTTTTTAAGTTACGATTCTAAGGGGAAACACAGAAATTTAAAAACAGCTGCTGAATGAGCTAATACAGTTGAGGAAGTCTTTGTAAATGATTCATCTGTTTTATTACTGGGCATTATGGAATTAAATAAAGTTTGTGTATACAATGACTCAGAGTCCTGCCTAAATTAGAGTCTATTTTGTTGTGTACTGTCACACAAAGAAAAACCAGCGGTGAGCCTGCAGCTGCTTTTAAACATGTTTGTTCAGCATGAAAGAGCTGATATAAAATGCAATGGTTACAGTTCTGCTTGTATATGTTTGTCTTTTGGAAAGACCGTATCCAATTATAACCTTGCTCTGATGCTCATCTTCAGATAAGGCATGAAAATTTGTAAATGCAGCAGTATCAGTGACAGAATGAGTAGTTTAACCTTTGTACATGAATGATCCTTTACACCCCCAACCTCAGAATCTTCTGCTGTTACGTTTAAAGAGCAGTCGTATTGTAGAAGTGATACAGAAGAGCTTGCTGCAGCATCTCTACTGTAAAAAAGCTGTCAGGAGTTTTCACTACTATCTTTTTAAGACATGGAGTTACTAGGAGACTTGGAAGAGACAGCCTTGCTTTTCTGCCTCATGTACCAATAAGGCTTGTGAAAAAATGACCTCACAATTTAACAAATATTTTTCCAATTTTCCCCCTGTCATATCCACACTGTGCTTACATCTCTTCTACAGAGAAATGTTACATTATTAAAAATATTAATATATTTAAAGAGATTGCTTACTGCTAGAATTTTCCAGTTAATTTCCTTGGAAATCTTTGGCAGGGAAAATGATCAGTTAGAATCAAATTTCAAAATGAATGGACAAAAAAGATTGTTGTCTCAAATTTTTAACTATATATGCATGGCACTGATTTTGATCAGAGTACAAATCTGAAGTGTTATGATCACTTTCCATTTTAAATTGCATATCATGACATACGTTAGTGTTTTTCAGAATAGGTGCTCTTGCCTGGACTACATCCTAGAGTCAGCAAGGGTAGTAAAGGATGACATCATGTAGACTAATACATATATATTGGCTGGTAGCATACTCTCCCTGAAAGTGGAAGAAGCTCATTAGTATCTCCTCAGGCAGAAGAAAGAATTTAATGCAAAGTCCTTTGCAACTAGATAAAAATATTTAAGATAGGCCCCTTTTCTTTCTTAGGTTTTGGGAACAATGAAGTCATATCTCTTGTTTTGAAGGATGGGACAGTTCCTAAATCTTTTGTTAGGAAGATCCTAAGCATAACTACTTGATTGGATGTCTGTGGCTATTTTCCAACACAGGAAAATCATTCTGGGTGAAGGACACGGCTGTGCATCCAGCTGCAGATGTTTAGGTTCATATTTCTGTCTAGCCCTGTTAGGACTAGAAAGGTAGCTGTTACAGAGCCATCTCCTCAGATGGGGTGGAAACCGAATTGAGAGCAGTCATGAGGAGATGGACTAAGGGGTGTTGGTTGATGAGAAGTTCAGCATGAGCTGGCTTCAGTGGCACTCACAGTCCAGAAAGCCAACTTCATTCTGGGCTGCATCAAAAGGAGCATAACTGGCAGGGTGAGAGAGGTGATTCTCCCCCTCTACTCTGCTTGCATGAGACACCACCTAGAGTACTGCATCCAGCTCTGGGGCCCCCAACACAAGAGGGATGTGGACCTGCTTTGTGAGTCCAGAGGAAGTCCATGAAGATGATCAGAGAACTGGAGCCCCTCTCCTGTGAAGAGAGCCTGAGAGAGCTGGGCTTGTCCAGCCTCCAGAAAAGAAGGCTCTGGGAAGACTTACAGCAACCTTCTAGTACCTTGAGCACTTTAAAAAGTGTTCAAGGCCAAGTTGGATGGGACTTTGGGCAACATGGCCCAGAGGAAGGGCATGGGGGCTGGGACTAGGTGATTGTTAAAGTGCCTTTCAAACCTAACCATTGTATGATTCTTTGAAAAGAATACAGAAAAAAATAATATTTGTTTTTTCTTCAAATTCTAGTACTAAATTAGCAGTATTCCCATCTCTATCCATAATTCTAATGCATTTTGTTATAACATGGTTAAGTGAATTTACGTTGCTTGAAAATGGCTTGGGTTATGGAAGCAACATTCTTCTATCTGGTCCTTTCAAATTCACTTTCATTTTCCAAGTTCTGCTACTCTTTCTTTTCTGAATAATCTATTAAGCTTTTTACTACAAACAGATCTTGATCTATCCTTCTACTCCTTTACAGTTTGTCAATTCTTATTGCTAGATCTGGTCAAACAGTGATATACCTGATGAATCTCAAAAGTAAGAAATACTGTTTATGTAATATCATCCTTTACTACTTTGTGGAGAATTGTAATAGAACTTTAGAATTCTACAAATTGATAATAAATGGAGAATGAATGTGAATAACTGTATGGAGGATTATCAGAAGGATTGACAGAAGTTTATAATAATGGCATATACCAATGCCAAGTAGACTAACAGGTCAGTGAGTTGACATAAAATTTATCTGCAGCTTCTAAGGACACACAAGCTGGGAAAAAGACTGCAGTTGCTGAGACAGGATGGAAAGACTGAACACTGTCATGTACTGAAGATTACAAAAAAGATACATCTAAAACCAGCATATTACCATAAATTTAATAAGAACCAAGGAGAATTCATGAGATCTTGATCGGTCCCATCATCAGTCCTTCATTTCACCGCAACAGCATCTCTGCAGACCACTAGAATGCATGTAGCACAGTGCCTGAAGGTCAGAAAGATCACTTGGCTGTATGTACCTTAGAGTCTGAATGCTGAACAAACTGCTTAGGAATAAGCTTCTTGGTGCTTATGAGTATGCAAGAATGAGAGTGTGAGCAAGTGAAATAAAATAAATAAATAAACCCCGTAATGCTTCAGTGTTATTTCCTAAAACTTCAACAGTCTTATCCACTCTTAAAAACAAAGGCTCATCTGATGATTCAGGTTGGAAGGGAGCTAAAGAGTTGTCTAGGTAACCCTCCTGTTCACGACAGAATCAGACATAAGGTCAGGCCAGCTTCCTGAAGTTGGCCATTCAACTCTTAATCACCGCCAAGGATAGAAACAGCACAGTATTTCTGAGCAGCATGTTCCAAAGTTTGAATGTCTTCATGGTAAGGAAGTTTCCCTTTATATCCAGTTTGAAGTCTGTTTCAGCTTACGCCCATTAGCTTAATCTACTTATACGGATCAAAGGAATGAGAAACAATACCCTCGGCAGCTTGGAAGTAGAAAGCACAGATCCTTAGATTAGGACAATAATTTCCTCTCTGGCTTTGTAGTGTTTTGAACAGATTCATTCCTCAGTAAATGAATTTATTCTTTCCTAACTGCACAAATTCATTACTTTCCCTAGTGAAATAAGGCATATATTGTATACTTGATTTTTTTAGAGTCCAAATTCAGACACCATTGTATAAATTCAAGCATTGAAAAAACCCAACACTGTTTGACTTTCCCTTAATATGCTGCTTAACAGAAAGTCTGCTCTATAAAGTATCTGGTTTTAGAATAAAATGTCAAGCTTAAAAGTGGACAGAAAAAATGAAAATATCTACATATGCTAATTTAATTAGCAGCTCTTAGATAGGAGTTCTTAAAGGAATTCAGTCATCTACATTGTTAAAATAGCTATATTGATGAGACCAGTCCATGGCACAGTTTATATAGAATTCTTATAGAATCATAGAATAGTTAGGTTGGAAAGGACCTTAAGATAACCTAGTTCCAACCCCCTGCTGTGGGCAGGGACACCACCCACTAAACCATACCACCCAAGGCTCTGTCTAACCTGGCCTTGAACGCCTTCAGCTATGCAGTATTCACAACTTCCCTGGGCAACGCACTCCAGTGCCTCACCACCCTCACAGTAAAGAACTTCTTCCTTATACCCAGTCTATACTTCCCCTGTTGAAGTCTGAACTCGTTACCCCTTGTCCTATCATCACAGTCCCTGACGAGGAGTCTCTCCGCAGCATCCTTACAGGTCCCCTTCAGATACTGGAAGGCTACTAGGAGGTCTCCACACAGCCTTCTCCTCCAGGCTCAACAGACCCAACTTGCTCATCCTATTTTCATATGGGAGGTGCTGATCATCCTCGTGGCCCTCCTCTGGACTTGTTCCAACAGTTCCATGTCCTCTTTATGTTGAGGACACCAGAATTGCACACAGTACTCCAAGTGAGGTCTCATGAGAGCAGAGTAGAGGGTCAGGGTCACCTCCTTCAACCTGCTGGTCACACTCCTTTTGATACAGCCCAGCATACAGTTGGCTTTCTGGGCTGTAAGTGCACGCTGCCAGCTCATGCTCATTTTCTCATTGACCAACACCCCCAAGTCCTTCTCCTCAGGGCTGATCTCAATCTCTCCTCTGCCCAACCTGTAGCTGTGCCTGGGATTGCTCCAGCCCAGGTGTAGGACCTTGCACTTGGCATCGTTAAACTTCATCAGGTTGGTATCAGTCCACCTCACAAGCATGTCAGTTCCCTCTAGATAGCATTCCTTCCCTCCAGTGTATCAACTGAACCACACGACTTAGTGTCATTGGCAAACTTCCTGAGGATGCACTCAATCCCACTGTCATCGATAAAGATATTGAACAAGTGGGCTCAGGGTCTTCATTCTCACATTCCCTGCATCTGCCTTCCAAGAATTGGGTGGTGGGGTCAGAGCATTTGCCAGTGAAGAGAAAAGCAAAGAAGTCATTAAGAACCTCAGCCTTCTCCAAATCCAGGGCAGCCAATTCTCCTGATAGCTTCTGGAGAGGGTCTATGCTGTCCCTAGTCTGTTATTTGCATGTAACTATAGAATCCCTTCTTGTTGTCTTTAACATCTCTAGCCAAGTTTAATTCTAAGTGGGCCTTAGCTTTCTAACCTGGTCCTTAGCTTCCCTGACAACACCACTCTTTCTCACAAGGCCACCTGTCCTAGCTTCTGCCATTTATAAGCCTCATTTTTCCCTGAAAGTTTCCTCAGCAGTTCCTTATCCATCCAAGGAAGTCTCCTGGCCCTCCTGCTACACTTCCTTCTAGTTGGGACTCAAAACTCATGAGCTTGTAGCAGGTGATTCTTGAATATCAACCAACAGTTTGGGGCCCCCTGCCATTAAGGGCTATATCATGTGGAAACTTACTGAGCAGGTTCTTGAAGAGGCTAACGTCTGCTCCCTTGAAGTCTATGGCAGTGAGCTTGCTGCACGCTTTTCTCACTGTCCTGAAGATCTTGAACTCAACTGTCTCATGATCACTTTGAACAAGACAGCCCTGGAATTTCACATTTCCAGACAGCCCTTCTCTGTTGGTGAGCATGAGGTCAAGCATGGCACATCTCCTTCTTGACTCCTCCATTACTTGCAGAAGAATGTTGTCTTCCACACAATCGAGGAATCTCCTGGATTACTTGTGCCAGGCCATACTGTCCCTCCAACAGGTATCAGTGTGGTTGAAGTTTCCCATGAGAACAAGGGCCTGTGCGCATGAGACTTTATCTGTCTGTAGAGTGCTTCATCTACAGTCTTCTTGATCAGGTGGTCTGCAACAGATCCCCACAATAATGTCTCCCATCGCTGCTCTTCCTTTAATCCTGACCCACAAACTCTATCGACTACTCACCTGTCTCCAGACAAAGTTCCATACTCTCCAGCCTATCCCTAACATGAATAGTAACTCCCCCTTCCCATCTTCCGGGCCTGTCTTTTCTAAAGAGCCTGTAATCTTCCATTACAATACTCCAGTCATAGGAGCCATTCCACCTTGTTTCTGTAGTGCTCATTATATCATACCCCCATAGATGTGCACACATCTCTAATTCCTCTTGTTTGTTCCCCATGCTAGGGGCCTTTGTATAGAGGCATCTGAGCCAGGCTCCAAATGAAGTCAGCTCACTGGCTGGAGCTGTTGGAATATCTCTACATTGCTCTGAATGTTTATTATAGGTGCTGGCAACTGACTGGGTGCATTGGGATGAAATGATGCCCCCCTCCCCTAACACATCTAGTTTAAAGCATCCTTGACCAGTCAGTCAAGCCTCCTACCAAATCCGCTCTTCCTCTTCTTTGTCAGACCAGCTCCACCAGCCCCCACTAGACCCGGCCTACTAAATTGAGTCCCATGCTCTAGATACCCAAATCCCTGACTATGGCATCTAACCATTCTAACCATTTATTAACCTGGCCAATCCTCCCAGCCTTTTTAAGGTCCTGCCCTGTCTCCTGGAGTATTGATGAAAAGACTGTCTGAGCTACAGAGCCCCTAACCACCTCTCCCAGGGCTCTGTAGTCCTTCTTTATGTTCTCCGGTCTACTGCTCTCTATATCAGTAGCACCCACATGGATCACTAGAATTGGGTAACAGTCAGTGGGACTGACTAGAGCAGGCAGCCTCTCTGCAACATCCCTGATCCATGCCCCTGGTAAGCAACACACCTCCCTTGAGACTGGATCAGGCTGACAGATGAGTGCCTCTGTCCTTTTCAAGTACAGTCCCCTACCACTATCACCTGTCACATTTTCACTTTTTTTTTTAGTCATCTTCTTTACCAGTGCATCAGCTGATTATTCATGCTGTGAGTGTGTTTCCTCACTAGCCCCCGGCAGGACAGCAAAGCGGTTCTGGGTGGGGACAACAGATTTAGGAGGAAGCCCCTTGCTTTTAATTGTCCTCTTCCTCCTTTTTTTTTGTTTTTTCTTTTTTTGTTCCTAGTTGCCAGCTTCCTGGGTTAGCGGCCTCCTTCTTTCTTCCATGAGATACAGGGAATGCTTGAGGCCTCTGCACTGTTTGGGGCTGGAGCGAGCAGTGCTGCTTCCTCTCAGCTCCCTGACCCCTCTCAGCCATTGACACCGTCCCGCAGCTCAGCCCCCGCTGCAGG
>JANRGW010052226.1:9768-22878 GCA_024733675.1 Psilopsiagon aymara | reverse complement strand
GAAAGTCCTTGGCCAGACCAAAATGTACTAAGCAGTAACTAAAACATTGGTGTTACCAGCGCTGTTCTCAGGCCACAGGTCAAAAACACAGTGCTGCACCAACTACTGAGAAGGAGAAAAATGACTGCTACTGCTGAACCCATGACAGCATGCCATATGCAACATGAGTGTCTCTGGAGCTGTAGGCTTTATAACTGAACAATAACCCTAATCCTAATGGTAACGCTAACCCTCACCCGGACCCTAACCCGAACTATAAGTCTGACCCGTATCTGAGTGGTACCTTTGAGCAGAAATTAAAGGCCCAAGAAATCTGGCGGATTCAGTAAAAAAAAATTGTGCAAAGATTAATAGCGTAACAAACCATTCCTATCTCATATTGTCTTCTGCAGCCTGAGGAACCCAGGAGATGTAGGCATTATGGATATCTGAACACTCTACAAAACCCTACAACCAAACCTTAATATAAAAGGCACCTAGGAGCAAAAGTTATAGTCCCAAGAATGGGTCCACGTGAAAATGAGGGGAAGGAGCAAGGTTGTTGCAGTGCGCTGCTCACCATGGCATGCCTCATGCAGCCCAAGTGTCCCTGGAGCAATAGGCATTATGATTGTCGTAAACCCAACCCTAACTCTAACCCTAACGCTAATCTACAAGACACCTTAGAGCTGAGATTAAAGTGCCAAGAATGGCTGCTACAGATGAAAGATTATAGGTATAAAGCTGCAATGATCTCCTTATAATGTTCATGGCTGTTGCAGTGTTGGAGCTGTACCTATTATGGGCATGTGAACACAATGCGTAACCCAACACATGAACCCTAATCAAAGTAGCACCTGGCAGTTATGCTAATGCCCAAAGAACAATGGTTGGCCCAGATGTAAAAGGCATGGAAAGGAGCAATGTTGTTGCAGTGCTGTGCTCCATTAGGCATGCCTAAACCTAACTCTAACCATAATCTAAATGGAACCTTAGAGCTGAGTTGAATATCCCAGGCAGGAAGATTACTGCAGAAGGAAATTATGTGGAAAGATTCACAGCAGTACACTGCCGTTCTTTCCATGTCTGAGGCATCATTGGAGTTGTAGCCAAAATGGATCTCCGAACACTCTGCATAAGGAAACACCCAAACACTCATCAGAATAGTACCTGTCAGGTGATGTAAATGTCCCAAGAACGGTATCTGAAGAAGATGGCAAAGTTGAAGAAAAAAGCATTATGCTTGCAGAGCAGTGCTTGCCTTAGCATGTGTTTTGCAGCACCAAAGTATCTGGAAATGTAGGCTTTATGACTGTCTGAACCCTAAACCTAACCCTAACCCTCACCCTAACCCTAACTCTAATCTAAATGGCATCTTGGATTTGAGCTGATTTTCCCATGCAGAAAGTCTGGCTCTTTGCGGCACAAGTGAGTCTGGAGATGTAGGTTTTAAGACTGAAGAATAACCCAAACCCTAACCATAACCCTAACTTTAACCCTAACCTTAATTATAATATAAAGGGAATCTCAGAGCCGAGTTGAATATCCCAGGCAGGAAGGTTGGTGCAGAGGAAAATGTTACGGAAAGGATCACAGGAGTCCAGTGCCATTCTTTCATACTAATCTCCATTTCTGTGCCAGCTTGGAGTAGTACCTATAAAGGATCTCTGAACACTATTATTAAGGCAACACTAGAAACCTCAACATAATAGCACCTGGCAAGTGATACTAATGTCCCAAGAATGATGACTGCCTTGGATGATAAAATTGAAGAAAGAAGCAATGATCTTGCAGTGCCATGCTCCCCTTGGCTTATGTGTTGTGGCAGAAGGGTCTCTGGACTATCTGAACCATAACCCTATCCCTAATCCTAACCTGAACTCTTATTTATAGGCATTTTGGAGTTGAGTTAAAAATCCCAGGAAGAATGTCTGGATCAGGGGAGGTTATGGAAAAATTCACAGAAGTATACTGCCGTTCTTTCCTGGTAGTATCCATTTCTGAGGCAGCTTTAGAGTTGTAGCTATAATGGATCTCTGGACACTGTGCGCAAGGCAACACCTGAAACTAAAGCAGAATATCACCAGGCAAGGCATGCTAATGTCCCAAGAACGATGACTGACCCAGATGATAAAGTTGAAGAAAGAAGCAACATTCTTGCAGTGCCACTCCCCTTGGCATGTGTTTTACAGCATCAGTGTCTTTGGAGATGTAGGCTTTATGACTCTCTGAAGCCTAACCCTAACCCAACCCCTAACCATAACTCTAATCTAAATGGCATCTTGGAGCTGAGTTGAATATCTCTGGCAGGAAGGCTGGTACAGATGAAAAGGCTGTGGGAAGAGTCACAGAGAACACTGCCATTCTTTCCTTGTAATGTCCGTTTCAGAAGCAGACTTGGAACTGTAGCTATAATAGATCTTGGCACGCTATGCATAACACAACACCCAAACCCTAATCAGAATAACACCCTGCAGCAGATGCTAATGTCCCAAGAACAATATCTGGAGCAGATGGCAAAGTTAAGGAAAGAATCATTATAATCGCAGTGCCATGCTCAATTTGGCATGCCCTTTTTGGCATCAGTGTCTCTGGAGATGTAAGCTTTAAGACTGTCTGAACCCTAATCCTCACCCTAACCCTAACACTAACCCTAACCTCAATCCTAATCTGAAAGACTTCTTCCAGCTAAATTTTAAGCCCCAATAACCATTGCTGGCACACATGAGAATTTGTGGAGTAAACTGTGTTGTTGCAGTGCCTGTCTCAATTATGCATGCGTTTTGCAGCCCCACCATTCTGGAAATCTATTCTTTATGACTGTCTGAACACTTACCATAAGAGTAACTGTAACCGTGACCCTAACCCTAAACCAAACCCTAACCCTAAGAGAAATGACATCTTAGAGCTGAGTTTCAACTCCAAAGTAGAATGGCTGGTCCTCCTGAAAATATTTTGGAGCAACCAGTGTAGCTGTTGTGCCGTGCTCCGCTAGGCATGAATTTTGCAACCCAATTGTCCCAAGACCTGTAGGCTTGATGACTGACTGAACTCTAATCCTAACCCTTACCTTAATCTAAGTGGCATCTTGGAGCTGAGTTGAATATCAAAGGCATGAAGGCTGGTGCACAGGAAAATGTGGAAAGATTCACAGGAGTACACTGCCATTCTTTCCTTCTAATGTCCATTTCTGTGCCACCTTTGGAGTTGTACCTATAAAGGATCTCTGAACACTATTATTAATTCAACACTAGAACCCTAATCAGACTAGAACCTGGCAAGTGATGCCAATGTCCCAGGAATGATGACTGTCCCAGATGATAAATTTGAAGAAAGCAGCAATGATCTTGCAGTGCCGTGCTCCCCTTGGCATATGTGTTGTGGTACCAGGGTCTCTGGAGATGTAGGCTTTATGACTATCTGAACCCTAACCCTAACCCTTACCCTAACCCTAACCCTTACCCTAACCCTAAACCTAACCATAACTCTAACCCTAACCATAACCCTAATCCTAACTCTAATCTAAATGGCATCTTGGATTGGAGTTTAATAAATCATTCAGGAAGGCTGGTGCAGAGGAAAATATTGTGGAAAGATTCACAGGAGTACACTGCTTTGGTTTCCTCACTCTAACCCCAACCCTACCTCTAATTTAAATGGCATCTTGGATCTGAGCTGATTTTCTCATGCAGAAAGTCTGGCTCAGAGGAAAAAGGTTGTGGAAAGATTCACAGGGATGCAATGCCATTCTTTCCATGAAATTTCTGTGTCTGAGGCATCATTGGAGTTGTAGCCATAATGGATCTCTGAACACTCTGCATAAGGCAACACCCGAACACTAATCAGAGTAGTACCTGGCAGGTGATGCTAATGTCCCAAGTACAGTATCTGAAGAAGATGGCAAAGTTGAAGAAAGAAGCATTATCCTTGCAGTGCCGTGCTCTCCTCAGCGTGTAGTTTGCAGCAACAGTTTCTCTGGAGATGTAGGCTTTATGACTGCCTGAACCCTAACCCTGGCCCTAACTGGAATCTAAGTTGCATCTTGGAGTGGCGTTTAATAAATCATGCAGGAAGGCTGGTGCAGAGGAAAATGTTGTGGGAAGATTCACAGGAGTACAGTGCCATTCTTTCCTTCTAATGTCTATTTCTGAGGCAGCGTCAGAGTTGTAGCTGTAATGGATCTCTGGACACTGTGCGCAAGGCAAGGCATGCTAATATCCCAAGAACGAAGACTGGCCCAGATGATGAATTTGAAGAAAGTAGCAGCATTCTTGCAGTGCCATGCTCAACTTGGCATGCCCTTTGTGGCATCAGTGTCTCTGGAGATGTAGGCATTATGACTCTCTGAAGCCTAACCCTAACCCAACCCCTAACCCTCACCCTGACCCTACCCCTAACCATAACTCTAATCTAAATGGCATCTTGGAGCTGAGTTGAATATCTCTGGCAGGAAGGCTGGTACAGATGAAAAGGCTGTGGGAAGAGTCACAGAGAACACTGCCATTCTTTCCTTGTAATGTCCGTTTCAGAAGCAGACTTGGAACTGTAGCTATAATAGATCTTGGCACGCTATGCATAACACAACACCCAAACCCTAATCAGAATAACACCCTGCAGCAGATGCTAATGTCCCAAGAACAATATCTGGAGCAGATGGCAAAGTTAAGGAAAGAATCATTATAATCGCAGTGCCATGCTCAACTTGGCATGCCTTTGCGGCGTCAGTGTCTCTGGAGATGTAGGCTTTAAGACTGTCTGAACCCTAACCGTCATCCTAAGCCTAAGCCTAAGTCTAACCCTTACCCTAACCCTAACCCTAACCCCAATATAATGCCATCTAAGAGCTGAGTTTTATGCCCCAGGCAGTATGGCTTGTTCAGATGAAAATGTGGAAAAATTCACAGGAGTACACTGCCATTCCTTCTTTGTAATAAGCTTTGCTGAAGCAAATGTGGAACTGTAGCTATAATGGATCAGGTGGAACTGTAGCTCTAATAGATCTCTGAACACTATGCATACCCCAACCCCTGACCCCTAAACATGATATCAGATGGCAGGTGATGCTAATGTCCCAAGAACAATGGCTGGCCCAGATAATATAGTTGAAGAAAGAAGCAATATTCTTGTAGTGCCGTACTCCCCTTCACATGTCTTTTTAAGTCCCATTGTCCCTGGAACTGTAGGTTTTATGTCTGTCTGAAACCTAATCATAACCCTAACCCTAACCTTTATCCAAATGGTGCCTCTGAGCTGAGTTTACAGACCCAAGCACCATGGATTTTTCAGGTGAAAAAGGTGTAGCAACATCAATAGAGGTACACTGGCATGCTCTCCTTATATTGTGCTTTAGCAGTCCTGATGTCCCTGCAGATGTCGACATTCTAGATCTCTGAAGAGTAACACTTTCCCTAATGAGAATGGCAGCTTGGATCTTAGTTTCAAGTCTCAATCCCCATGGGTGGCCCAGAAGAGAAATATGTGCAACAAGCAACATTGTTGCAGAGCCGTGCATTGATTAGGCATGACTTTTGCAACTCAAGTGTCACTAGAAATGTAGGCTTGATGACTTTCTGAACCCTAACCTAAACCCTGACAGTAGTCTAAATGGCACCTTGGAGCTGAATTTAATGTCCCAAGTGCCATGGTTGGTCCAGACAAAGAAGGTGTGGAACAAACAATGCTGTTGCAGTGCCGTGCTCCATTAAGCATGACTTTTCAACCCAAGTGTCCCTGGAGCTATAGGCTTTATGACTGTCTGAACCCTAAACCTAGCCGTAACTCTAACCTTAACCCTAATATAATGGCATCTTGGAGCTGAGTTTAATGCCCCAAGCAGAATGGCTGGTCCAGATGAAAAGCTGTGGAAAGATTAATAGCAGTACACTGCCATGTTCTCCTTGTAATGATCTTTCTTGCCCCAGTTTTGAAGCTCTAGCTATAATAGGTCTCTGAACGCTATGCATAAGCCAACACCCTATAAACAGCCTAACCCTTATAAATAGCACCTTGCAGCTGATGCTAACATCCCAAGACCAATGGCTCACCCAAACGAGAGAGGCGCAGAAAGAAGTAAGCTTGTGGCAGGGCCATGCTCCCCTTGGAATGCCTTTTGCAGGCCCAGAGCTGTGGGCTGTATTACAGTCTAAACCCTAACCTTACCCTAATCTACATGGCCCCTTGGAGGTTAAACTTTCAAGTACAACAGCTGGTCCAGATAAAAAAGTTGTGGAACAAACAATGTTGCTGCAGTGCCGTGCTCTGCTAGGCATGAATTTTGTAACCCAAGTGTCGCTGGAGCTGTAGACTTTATGACTGTCTGAGCCCTTATCCTAAACAGAATGGCAGCTTGGAGCTAATCTGTATTTAGTCCTAATCACCATGGCTGCACCAGATGAGAAATGGGTGGAACAAGCACAAGTGCGGTTCTCCATTAGGCATGTTTTTTGCAACACGTTTGTCCCTGGAGATGTAAGCTTTATGTCTGTCTTAACCCTAACTGTAACCATAACCCCTAATCCTAACCCAAACCCTAATCTACATGACACCTTGGAGGTGATTTTAAAGTCCCAAGAAGAATGGCTGTTCCAGATGAAAAAGTTTTGGAAGTATTAATCGTAGTACACTGTCATACTCTCCTTGTAATGTTCTTTCTTCCCCAGTGTTGGAGGTGTAGCTATTTTGGATATCTGAACACTAGGCATGACCCAACACCCTAAACCTAACCAGAATACCACTTGGCAGCTGATGCGAATGTCTCAAGAACGACGTCTGGCCCAGATAATAAAGTTGAAAAAAGAAGCAATATTCCCGCAGCACTGTGCTCACCTTGGCAAGAATTTTGCAGCCCCAGTGTTTCCAGAGCTGTAGGCTTTATGACTCTAGCCCTAATCCTAAACCTAATCTAAATTGCCCCTCTGATCTGAGTTTACATTCCCAGGAACAATGGCTGGTCCAGATGAAAAAGGCATGGAGCAAACAATGTTGTTGCAGTGCTGTGCTCCACTAGGCATGAATTTTGCAGCCTAAGCTTCCCTGGAGCTGTAGGCATTAAGACTGTCTGAACCACGACCCTGACCTTAACCCTGAACCTATTCTGAATGGCACCTTGAAGCTGATTTTACAGTCCCAGGAACAATGGATGGTCCAGATGAAAAATGTGTGGAACAAACATAGATTAATAATAGTACACTGTCATGCTCTCCTTGTAATTACTTTTCTAATCCTAATCAGAGTAGCACCTTGGGCCTGACGCTAATGTCCCAGGAACAATGGCTGACCCAGTTGAGAATGGTGTTGAAAGAAGCAATGTCTGTACAGTGCTGTGCTCCTCTAGGCATTACTACTGCAGCTACAGTGTCTTTGGAGCTGTAGGATTTATAAGTTCTGAATCGTAACCCTACCCTAATCTTAATGGCAACTTTCAGCTGAGTTTAATGTCCCAAGCAGAATGCCTTGTCCAGATGAATTAGGTGCGCAGAGCTTAATAGTGGTAAATTGCCATGCTTTCCTTATATTGTATTTTGCAGCCCAAGCGTCCCCAGAGGCGTAGGCATTACAGATATCTGAACAATAACCCTTATCCTAGTCAGAATGGCACCTTGAATCTAAGTTTAAAGTTCCAATCAGCATGAATGGTTCAGTTGAAAAATGTGTGGAACAAGCAATGTTATTGCAGTGTCTTGCTCCCCTCATCATGCCCTTTGAAGCCCAACCGCTCCTGGGCATCTGGTCTTTGTGACTATCTGAACCTTAACTCTAACCCTAACCCTCACCCTAACCTAAATGGCACCTTGGGGCTGACTTTAAATTCTCAGGCATAATGACTGGTCCAGACAAAAAGCTGTGGAAAGATTAATAATAGTTCACTGCCAGGCTCTACTTGCAATGACCTTTCCTGCCCCAGTGTTGGAGCTGCAGCTATTATGGATCTCTGAACACTATGCATAGCCCAACACCTGAATCCTAATCAGAATAGCACCCAGCACCTGATGCCAATATCCCAAAAGCATGGCTGGTCCAGATTAGAAAGGTGTGGAAAGAAGAAATGTTGTTGCAGTGCCATGCCCTCCTTGGCATGCTTTTTGCAGCCCCTGTGTCTCTGGAGATGTAGTATTTATAACAGCGTGAACCCTGACTCTAACTCTAATCTAAATGGCACCATGGAGCTAGTTTAAAGTCTAAGTATCATAGGAGGTACGGATGAAAAAGGTGTGGAAAGAAGCAATGTTGTTGCAGGGTCATGCTCCCCTTGGAATGTCTTTTGCAGCCCCGGTATCTTTGGAGCTCTATGCTTTATGACACCTGAGAACTGAGGTCACATTCCCAAGAACCGTGACTGTCCAAGATGTGAAAGCTGTTATAAGTGCAATGATGCTGCAGTGCTATGCTCTCCTTGGCATGTCTTTTGCAGCCCTGGTATCTCTGTATCTAACTACAATATCTCAATCTATATTCTACCTGTATGAACCATAACCCTAAATCTAATTCTAAAGGGAACCTTGGTGCTATGTTTAAAGTCCCAATTAGAGTGTGAGGTCCCGATGGGAAAGGTATGGAAAGGATAATGTAGTTGCAATGACAAGCTCCATTTTGCATGTGTTTTGCAGGCCCAGTGTCCCTGGAGATGTAGGCTTCATGGCTGTCTGTAGTCTAACCCTAACCCTCACCCTCACCCTCACACTTGCCCTAATCCCAACCCCAACCCTAATCTAAATGTCATTTTGTATCTAAGTTTATAGTCCCAAGCACCATGGATGGTCCAGATGAAATAATGTGGAAAGATTAACAATAGTACACTACCACATCCTCCTTATATTTTGCAGCCCCAGTGTCCCTGAAAATGTAGGCTTCATGACTGTCTGAACCCTAACCTTAACCCTAACTCTAATCCTAACCGCAACACTAAGCCTAACTTTTACCCTAACCGTATCCCTAAACCTTATCTTAATGGTGCTTTGGCACTGATTTTAATGTCCTAAGCACCATGACTGGCCTCAAGAAGAAAGTGGTGGAAAGATTAATCATGATATACTGCCATGCTGTCCTTGTAATATTTTTTCCTCCCCCATTTTGGAGCTGTAGGCATTAAGGATCTCTGCATACTAACCATAACTCTAGACCCTACACTTAACCTGAATGGCACCTTGAAGCTGAGGCTAAGGTCCCAAGAACCATGGCTGGACCTGACGAGAACGATATGGAGCAATTAATGGGTGTACACTGCAATGCTCTCCTTATAAATATCTTTTGCTGTTCTCATGTCCCTGAAGCTATAGGCTTTATAGGTCTCTCACTGTAACCTCAAACTTAAACTAAATGGCACCTTGGAGCTGAGGAATCTAAGGCACATAGCACGAGGGGTTGCCCAGATTTGAAAGATGAGGAAGGGGGCAATGTTATTTCCATGCCATGCTCCACTTGACATTCCCTTTCCAGAGTCCAGTGTCCCTGAAGCTGAAGGCTTTATAGCTCTTTTTTCCCTAAGCGTTGCGCTTGTGCCAATCTGAGTGGCGTGTTTGAGCTGAGGATAAGTTTTCAAGCCCCATTGCTGGTCCAGATGAGATAGGTGTTGAATGTGCAGTTTTGTTGCAGTGCCATGCTCCCCTTGGCATGCCTTTGCAGCCCCAAGTCCCTGGAGCTGTAGGCTTTATGACTGTCTGAACCTGAACCCTAAACCTCACCCCAATCGAAATAGTGTCTTGGACCTCAGGCTAATGTCCCAAGAACCCTGGGTAGGCCAGATAAGAAAGGTGTGGAAAGATAAATGGTGATACATTTTCATGACTTCTTTGAATGTCTTTTGCAGCCCCAGTGTCCGTCGAGCTGTAGGTTTTTTGGGTCTCTAAACCCTATCCTTAACCCTAATATGAACAGCATGTTGTCTGTTATCTCCAGCGTCTTGGGTGACTGAGATAAGTTTGGTGTGGAAGAAGCAATGTTTTTGCAGAACCATGCTTCCTTTTGCATGCCCTTTGAAGCCCTACTCTCCCTGGAGCTGTAGACTTCATGGTTCTTGGCACTTATAATTTCTTTGAGTACTATTTAATACTAATTAATTTAAATGTACTTCCATAATGGTGTAGGTAATTTTAAAATTATATAAATCCACTAAAATGCTGCTGACACTTAGATGCTAATGTGTCACTATTTGTCAGAAATTATACCTCATCACTTACTAAATAGAAGTCAACTATGCACTTCTTAATATATCAAAGTATCATAAGAATTCTGAGGCATTTTTTTTGAAATAACTAAAAAAATTATACATGAAAATCATCTAAGAAAGTTTGCAGAAGCTCTATGAAAACCTCTATAAAGCAACGTTATGAAATGCCAACAATGCAGTTCTGTAAAGCATGCAGTTAGAATGACAAAGTCCATATTATTTAATCTTTCGATTAAAGCCCTTTCCTCTGTTATTCTCCCTCAGTGGAAGGGAGAGCATAGCAATGAGTAGGGCTAGAAAGCTCTTGATGTGAATTAGTAGAAGGAAGAGCAAACTTTTGGCAGAATCTGAGATCCTCCAGAACTTTATAGCATCCAGTAGAGAGATGCTTTCAGAACTAAGGAGCAGGTTGGATAGATTGAGCTCTTCTGTAGGCTGGACGACAGACTGGTTGAGAGCTTTTTTGTCATGATCAGGGTAGAGAAAAATAGCTAGTCCTTTGCCTGGAAAGGAATAATAACTTACAGTGACAGTGAATAAGATTGACCAGGATGGACTAGCTTCGCAGCAGCTCTGCTGAAAAGGCCCTGGAGGTTCTGGCAGGCAGCAAGGGGAATATGTGCCAGCAGTATGCCCTGACATTAAAAAGGGACAGTGGAATCCTGGACTGACTTGAATACCCTGTTTTAATGAGGCTTCATTAGATTTTGAGATATTAAACTGTATCCATAGGGACGTACAATTAAAAAAATTCAGGGCAAAGATATTGTAAGAGATTTTGGCTATGGAAATGGTATTAGGCTTAAAAGAACTTAGCATCAGGCCCTTAATAATCAAGAAAAAAGTGCATATCCTGAGAACAGAAAACTGAGTACAGGTTTGTGTGCTTAAGCATACATGCACATAAGTACATACAGGGCAAATAATTCTGTAGCACATTACAGAATGATTGGTGTGTGCAAGTATATTATATTTACAACAATTCTGTTGAAGTATTTCAGCACAAATTCTGTTGCCATGATGAAATATTTAGTTAGAGTGATGGCACTTGTCATACATCATTGGGCTAGCAGCTATTAGTATTATATAATACATCATCAATGTGACAGCTTTGAGAGGATATGTAATATATAACCAGAATAATCCCATTTGGACATCAATGTACGGTATTTATTGGTATTAATAATGTAGTGGCTTTAGTTTCATACAGCAAACAGGCATAATTCTTATTCTAAAGAGCAGTGACATTCCTGTAAGTAGTGCCACAGCAGCTTTTACCATGCAGTGACTTTTGTGATAAGAAATGGCTCTCAGACTAGGCTCTATGTATATTGATTACTGCCACTTACTGTACTATAGGAGTAAAAAAAACCCACCACCACAACAGAGCTTTATAAAATGAAACCAAATAAAACCTTAATGGAATCTGGTCAGTCATTCCATCAGCAGAACAGCGCTGTGACACGGTATGAATTATTCTATAAGTAAAAATGATCAGTGAGGTCAAAATGGACAGCTTTGAAATATAAAAACACCTTGATGGCATGGAAAACGACATACAAGATAGATGTTACATGTTCATTATTTAAACATGAAGTCATGAACATAACAGTATCCAATATATACTCAAAGAAGTGAAAAAGAAACCCCTTTAGGGAAAAGGTTGAAATTTTCCACTTAAAACTACATGCATCTTGTGGTATTGAAATTAAAACTGACTTTTTTTTTTTTTTTCTTTACTTTAACCATAACCACTGAAGTTTACTTGCCTCAGTTATCACTGAAATTTAAATTTTAAAATGGTCTCTGTATTTGCTAGCTCAACATTTCAACTATAGTGTCAAATCACTGCATCTGAGAATCTTTACTACTCAGGTTTGTCACTGAAAAGGAGCATCAGGCTTAGAAAATCATAGAATCCTAGAATATCTCAAGTTTGAAGGGACCCATAAGGATTATCAAGTCATCTTAGCAGGGCTAGCTAAAAACTAAATGTTCAAAAAAGACTAAGAATACAGCTAACATCAAAGCCTAAGAAAATAGCCTTTGACTCTTTCACTACAAATATATCCCAAAATACTTCCTATGTAGTGTTATTTTCCTCCTTAATCCATTATAAATTTCTCCTACCCACTGTCTGCATTGTATTTTCAATCTTGGTTTAAAACTTAACTCATACATGTCACTGTAAAAATTAGCAGAATCTAGAAACATTTACATGAGCAATTGCTGTGGTGGAATCCAATGGCAAGTCAAGACAATGTAAAACAAACTTGAAATGGTTCAGCACATCTCCAAAGCATTTAGTCTACAGACCTCTCAGGGAGTTCTCTGACTCAAATAGCTTTTCCACCTTAATGCTGCTTCTACCTCCATGAGCTGTACTAAAAAAAAACAGAAAAATAAAACCACCAAACATATTTTTTTTACCACTGTCTTTCAAGATATATCTGAAGGTAGATTTCAGTTCCATCAGCTTTACCTGAAGATTTTCACTGATTTCAGTAGTTTTGTGTCATATTACTTGGTTGGAGTGTAAAATTTTAAAACCAAAGAAATATTGAGCAGTAAATATAAATGTCCTCCTTCCTAGTAAACAGGTTTCTTACTGAAGATGGCTTCTTACTGAAGATGGCTTCAGCATTTGTTCCTTAGTTTAGTATGTTCTTTGATTAGACAGGGAAGGCAGGTATTTTGTTATATACATGAACCCATTACTGAATGTTATGGCGAGTAATTCCTCGCTTGCCCGATAAACTGGCAATTTTATCAAGAAACACATTGCACAATGCTCATGTTGCACACTATGTTGACAATACAGTTTCCTAATGGCCAGCAATTTTCCATCTCTGATTTCACTGTCGAGGTTTAAGCCATAAATCAGCCACACAGTTTGTTCACTCACTTCCCCCTTTTTCTTCCCTCTCCTCCTGGAGGGATGGGAAGGAGAATCGAAAGAATGCAAC
>JANRGW010052225.1:0-12278 GCA_024733675.1 Psilopsiagon aymara | reverse complement strand
GGGGGGGGGGGGGGGGGGGGGGGAACGCCTTTTTGAGAGAGGAAAGAGGGAAATCCTGAAGGAAGGGAAGAAGACTTGGGCAAAGACATCTGACGGGGTTGAGGGATTTCTTATTTTTAGAATTAAAAGTCCCTTTATCTATGTCCCCTCAAGTCCCATAAATAAGAACCTTTTGTATCCTGAATATATTTTTGACCCAACAAAACATACATGAAAATTATTTGCATCCCAGTTGCCTGTTGTCAGTCACATGCTTCATAATAATTCTTCTCTTGTGACCATGCCTAATTTAATATGAAAGTCAGAATTTCAGCTCAAACCCTCAGGGGAACTCAGCTGGATTTACTGTTAAATCTTTGCCAGTGTTTTGGAAAGAGTCTGCATTGCAAAATACCTACCTAGTCCAATCTTAACTAAGCCAAGATGGCAAAAAATTCAACAAACTGGAAAAAAGCCACTTGTATTATATGCTAGTCCAGAATATGAAGGATATCCTTGTAAGGGCATCTTTAATTGACATTCCCTTTATTTATCTTTACATTCCCCTCTCCACCTCTAACATTAAAATCAAACACAATTAAGTAGCCAAACTCCCCTTACTTGGAACTTAGAGCAACTTTATTACTATGCCCAGTTTTGGAGTGTTTTGCAGGCCAACTGCAGAGCTGTCTGTAATATTGTCGCATGAGAACAGAAGCCTCCTCAGTGGAAAACGCAGGTACTGGCCAAGCATGGAGAATACACTTAGACTCTCCTCCGACAATTCCCTTCCCATGCCTAACAAGATCTCCTCAGCCAACATGTGGGTACCAGTGAGCATTACAATATCTCAAGGATATTGTCTGTGTTGATAACACTTCACAGCTTGGTCACTTCCCACTTTGTGACTTACAGATTTATAAAAATTGCAAATATAATTAGAATCACAATAATGAAAGTGATGGTACATTGATCCAACATCCCAACTTCTCTCAGTTTCCAGTTTTTTCTTCTGTGTAATGAATATTGAACTAGGTGGGGCGTTTTGGTGTGGGGTTTTTTATTTTTCTTTAATCTGTACGTGAGTAATCCAGTGTTCAGCTTCTACATCCATAATCAGATCTTCATAAACTTTAATAGATACTCACAATGTTATAGCAAAGTAAAATTCACTTAATGGGTCTTCAAAAGGAACCCTTTTTCACTTCAGATTTGTCAAATCACAATGAGCTTTTACTCTGTCATGAAAAGACATTTTTTACAACATTTTAATAATTTGTCTTATTCTGAGGTTTGAAGGTAATAAAAACATTCAGATGAAGATGACTTGGAAAGACATAAATTGAAAAACGCTAGCTTCTTATTGATGAAAGGAATAGTTAAACACTGGCTAGGGGAGTGGTTAGAGAAACTTATTGATGCACTCAGTTTCCCTTTAGTTTAAAAAGAGGGATACAAAATAAAGCAGTAGCAGAAGTAAACTGTATGTGTAAGGGGGCCTACAGTTCACTTCTCAGCTGAGTGCTTAGATGAGAAATAAGCAGGATATGAGCTAAAAAGGAAACTAGAATTCCTGACTCCTAATGGATCAGCCATCCTTCTGTCACAACAAATGTGATGTCAAAAAGACAACATAATTATGGAGCAACAAAGTGAACTTTTAGACATGGTCATCTCACTAGACTACAATAAATCAAACCACTTACTGTCACACCCAAACAATTGAAGTCTGACAACCCAATATAAACTGAAGGTTCTTCGTAGTTTCTTTAAAAAATAAAACACAGGCACCAAAATAAAGCAAAAAATCGCAAGCATATGGCACTATGGAAGAGTAAACAATACTGCTTTCAGGCCTAGCCAAGGGATTACTGTCACATGAGGAAATCAAGGCTGACTTTTAAAAAACTAAAAATATTTTTAAGAATGCTTCCTGTCTCAATGCTCTGGACAAGAGAAAACAAATGAAAAGACTTAGTGTCTACACGCCATCTAGGTCATTGGTATTACACAACCTCCCTTTTTAAAAACACTTCAAACAAATTCCTATTGCAGATATTCACAGGCTTTAACTGATGAAAACCAAGCATAAGATATGAAATATAACCTGGAATTACAAAACTGATTGTTTTCAGATGAAGTCCCTGTGTCCCTGACAAACCGTTAGAGAATCAGACAGCCTGATCAGATTTAATATTTCAATTAAACAGAACCTGTTAGGTGGTCACTTGCATGCCACTTTATACTAGAAGGCTGGATCGCTACAAAGGACACTCACACAAAATACTTCACTCTACCTTTGTCTTACACAGTTGCAAAGCAACACACATTAGGATAAGCATATCTCTACAGCAAAGAATTATGTATGCAACTGTTCTTTATCACAGATTCCAGCTCTGCACTACTTCCAAATTAATAAGACAGGAGCAAACTTGTTCATCATACCTCTTTCTGTGCGGTGAAGACACCACACACGCATATTTCTGCCTTCTAAACTAAGTATCATACCTCCAACACACTATCATACCATGCCTTAAAGTTTTACAATCAAAACTACTTGCACTGAGAAAAACATGATTTAGCAAGCTTTTACTAATTATTCTAATCTCCCTTCGGTTGAAAGTTACAAGACTGCATATGCTAATTTAGACGGTCAAAGGAAAATAGGTAAGTATCTGCCCATTAAATTATTATCCTTTAAAATACACTCAAATCAACACTTACATTTGATATTTATAATCAAAAACCACTAAACATAGCCTTAATTACTAGAAATCATGCTCTACTGCAATATATATATATGATAAAATGAAAACATCCCATACTTCATCTTTCCAGCTACACTGCTATACGAACTAGGCCTCATGGTATTCCTGTGAAGATGAAGTCACAGCACCAGCTTCTGTTCCCATCTCTGCTACAGGCTAAAATATCACCACAGGTTAAAATATCACCAACCTGCTCTTACTTTGGCACATAAATCACTAATTGCTTAATGGACAATTGTCTGATTTAATTCTTCAGTGTTTATAGAGAGAGTGCTTGGGTGAAGGTATCTGTTAAGAGACCAAACTTGAAGACCTCAATCCATTTCCTTGCTTTGCCCAACTTTCTTGGTATCTTTAGACAAGCTATCTACCACCTCCATGCCTTGATTTACAAGCTCTAAAATCAAGTTATACATTCTCATTTCAATTCTGAAGGACAGAATTTAAAAAGAGATGTTACATGTTATCCGGGTAGTTCATGCAATGGTAATGAGGTCCTGACATAACACCACCTCTCTCAGTTAAAACATTCTGGGCAACGAGAAGTAAAACCTCCTCTTCAGTCAGAAAACTGGTCCCTTGGGAACATCTTACTAAGGCCTGACTCAGCTACACCTTTAACTAGATGAGCGGCTTCAATGAATTTGTCAGAAGTACAGCCAAAACAGGGAAATCTCTCAAATTTAAACAAAAACAAGACATTCACAGTTATGCAGAACTGGCACTGCACTGGTAATATTTTTTTTGAAATAAACAGCATCTTGAGCCTGGAAACATCTAATATTCTCTAGGTTTATTTCATATCCTTCTGCAACATGGATAAGAGAACTTAAGCAAGGCAGTCATCAGTATTCCAAACTAAGTCCTAAGCCCCTTTTTTCAGGTATTTGTTAGGAGTAAAGAAGGAAACCCACACTACGGCAGTTTGTAATTGCAATGGTAAGAACACCCTACATGGGTGTTCACCACATTTGGAGCATGCAACCTGGAGTACATAGGAGACAGTTCACAAAAGCAAAACATTAAATTCTGTAAGGAGCAAAAGTAGTAAAATCTAGTTTCTTAGAACTTGCGTCTCATAGGCTCAAAGTGTCAACAAAAGTGTTTCCTGTGGTTGGTACAGTCGTAACATCTTCCCCCTCATGTGTCTGTTAGGATTCCCAGAAATGATAGAGCACTTCTGCCTTGCCTTTATGCGGGTTTTTCTCACAGGCAATTCTTACAGGAACATGGCAACATTAGAGCACTAACAAGTTTCAATGAAAATGCCCAATAGATGCCTCAATTAAAGGCAGAATAGGAATAATTACACATACATAACAACATAATTGTATAAGCTTCTTTTTCATGAGCAATTTTTCTGGATAAAAATAAAAGCTTCTCTTGAAAATGCCTGTTAACAAAAACGCAGCTATAGCTCAGGAGAATAACACATTTCTTGTACTTACTGGCAATCATTTACGAAATAAAATTATGGCAAACTGAAGTATCATTACCCTGTGCTCCAAGAATGCTTGGAGATGGCCTGGATCAACCTCGATGCAGGACAACCTGCCTTAACAGTACAAAGAGAAAAAGAAAACATTCTCTATTCACTCATACACTGCAGTGAGACTGCAGTTCCAATAAACTGACAGATATTAGACATGCGATACATGTCTTATGAGATTAAAAATACTTTTTGTATTTATATACCATATGTAAATATGTATCTATATAGCATATAGATCCATGCTAATATTGAGATAATCTAATTTCAAATGCTGGTACGGGTTTCACAAAACCTTTAAGCGAATCATCTGGCGAGAGGAACTAGACAATTGTGAGTAGTCACTCAATCTGTCCACACAAGAAAAGTGACACAAAAAAATAGATATGGCACTGACCAAATGAGCATAGTACAATTTACACACCTTTAAGAATTCAATCACATCTGTTTAACTAAAGCAACAAAGCATGTATTTGCTTTTAACAGTGAGCTACCTTCCTGCTCAAAGCTTCTTGGAGAGCTGGAGAGAATGACAATATTTCAAGTTGTACTCATGACTACTTTTAGTACTATTACCATCAAAAAGTAGATTAATGACTACCAAAACCTTTCTAACTGGTTTTATAAAAGGCTTGGCTTTTGCCTTCTGTGCTTATATATTTCTTCCAATAACTATGTCCACACTTATAGACTGCTATATACATGCTTTTATTATACAGTATGTGAACATAATCTGAACTGAAAAAGACATGAGGACAATAGTTAAGACTCATTATCCTACTGCTGACAATGCGTAATAAATGTAAGGCTGAAATAAAACACACGTAAAACTGAAATATAGCACACATTTGAGCCAGCAGACCGTTAAACCTCCTCTGGAGTCATTACAGTCAGTCACATCAGGAAGAACTCAGGGACATTTAAATCAAATGGATTATTCAGCTGGCATGCACAAGTGTATATTCTCAACTAATATAAAGTCCATAGGAAATTCCGTAGAAGAAAACTTACAGAGTGTTTGAACGTAGTGTACCAGTTTTTTCCAAATGTACTAAGTTGCTCCAGTTGGAAAAGCCCTGAAAGGGACAGCCTTCTTTCTGCTCCCAAAACTCACTATATCACCCCTCAGAATTCACTGTATAAACACTGTTGCCCGCAGACATTTGAGAAGGACTAAAAATGATCTAATACTTTTCAGTTTTCTGATATTTTGTAAAGAATAAAACTGCTCTACTTTTCCATACCCTGTTTTATTAAAGAAAAAAGGTATTTGTAAACTAAGGTACAGAAGAGCACATTTCAACCACCAAAAATCTGGCTTTAAAATTAGAAGCAACAGCAGACTGAAAAGTTAGTGGCATTAGGTGATCTCAGTAATATAATTCATCTTGTTACTATCATATGATATCATGCACAAACACTGCCTAACCGAAATGCCTCCAGTGACACAGATTGCCAAACAGTGCCCCATTATAGGCATGTAACTAATTCTTCCTACAAGTAACAGGAACAAAACTCTCAACTAAAACTGCCTTTTTCTTTCCTGCACAAATCTTGTATTTTACATTAAAGTTACCTTAATCTGTCACTGCAGAGAATGGCTGCTGTCTTGGACAGCTATACTTAACAGTGATGTAATTATCTGTAAATTTTATTTCAACACATAGCCATGTGGCCTGAGTTCTCCTAATTTAGAAATGGTCACCTCAGACACTGGAAGGGAAAGCATGCTGATAATTTGCTTCACTGAAATGTAGCCTAATACATAAATACAATCAGAACTAATTGTTTTGATATACACATATTGTATATTCTAACATATACATAAACATAAAAAAAGTGGCCTGAATGCGGCCTAATAGACACATTCACCCTCTGACAACATGAAAATAGTACTCATCTGGGACACTCGATGTGAAACATGCCATGCAACAGCACTTTCTTCCTAAGAGAGATGGGTGCTACTAAACAGTAAACTGAGATCCTGACACAACACTACTGCAAACAGGACAGAGCTTGTACTGTAGCCAGAACTGGACTAATTTTTTTAAAACCCATTATAGCTCAATCAAAGATTGCACTCAAATTTCTAAGCGTTTTCTTTTTTTCATGTAGTTTTCTTGTCCTATTAAATGTTTCTTAAGTGAACTCTGAAGCAGCACTATCCTAAAATACTACTTTTTCGAAGCTGTGCAATTACAGTCTCCAAACAATCCATAATTACAGATATTTTTACAGGGATGAAAAACTAAAAGCTGAGAATGCTTCATTTTAATGGCCTGAAATTTTATTTGTATGTATTCGGGGCAATAGTTTTTTCAAATGGCAGGCTTTATTTCTCAGATAGCTTAACATCATCTAATGCAATTCAGCTCTTGCGCATGGCTTGGGTGTATGTAAAATTTTCCATTAAAATCCCTGTTTGCCACAAGAATTAAATGTTATTTGTAATCAGTGAAGGCCATCTAATACATTTACAGGATTCCTAAAAGTTCTTCGAAATTATCAGAATTTGGAAAGCCCAGGTACAGTAAATGACACCACTGAACACTCTCAAAAGAACACTTGCGGACTTACTGCCGTATTTCTTCTAGCTATTAAGCACTTTGTAGTGCATAAGCCCAAAAGATGTTTTTCAGATTTGATCCTTACTTTGATTCTCTGACTGGTGGAATCAATTAAAAACATTCATTTTAAGAAACAAAAAATGCATGGTAATTAGAGTCTTAAATTAATTTTATGTAATATTCCTTTACATAAATTAGCAGAAGCATATAATCCTGAAAGAATTCCTTAGTTACATAAAAGCTCTCTTTTACCATGCTATATTTTCTTCCCCCTATGTTTTGCTAAGACTTCAAAATATTTTCTACTTAGAGTATAACACCACTACTAATTTTAATGAATTACAAGATTTGGTTTTCGTGTTTCAGTTACACTGGTGAATCTGTTGTTAAACGATAAAGCATTTAGCATTACTCACACATATCACAACTGGTTTTCCTTCGGTTGTTTGGGTTTTTTTATTGGAAACTTAACAGCTCTTTCAGAGTAATTTCTTCTTAGGTTATTAACAGAGCTTAAATACAACTCTAAAATCTCTTGAGTGCAATGAATGATCAATAGGAAAAAAATCAAAGACAATTACATTTTTAGTAAACTAGTGGACAAATTTTAAACATGCAAAGACAGTACTTCTGAGAAAACAGCAGAAATTATTCCAGAAAAGTTGAAATTCTCCTCAAAGTTTCAGTACAGAAACAAACTAAAACTGAAAGAGACAAATGCAATTTTCATAATCTGCACAAATCATCTTCCTTATCTGGTATATAAACATACATGTTTCAGTGCTCTCCCTAACTGCTGTCTACCCGTGGTATCTCATCCTATGACACTTCCTACCACATGCATACTTTCAAAGCAGCTTTTATATTTTAATACTGAACTTCGTATAAAAGTGAGTTAGTCTCTTAATAAAAAGGTATGTTTCCTCTCAAATCCCACAGCAGATACAGATCATCTCCTACAATTCCTTTGGACTGAGTGAAAGATTATTTTCTTCTGCCTAACACCCAGCACTGGCATAGATAATGGAATGAATTCTCTTTTTTCCAAGCAGCCAGTGTCTAGTATTGCAACAAAAATAACATTAACACTTAGCATTTCTACCACACTCTTCATAAATAACACAATACTAATTTTAACTAAAACTAGATGTGCTGACCAGGAAAATGACAAGATGAAGAAATAGAGTAAGACCAAATGAGTGAAGAGAATGCATGAGAATAGGAAGGATGACAAAAGCAGAAATGCAATGTGTGAGTGTGTTTAGGCTTACATATGTGTATGCAGACGCTGTAAGAATACCCCACAGAGAACCATAAACAGAAATCAAGGTAGGCAAAAGGTAACTTAGAAAAAGCAATGAAAGTAAACAGAAAGTAATGAACAGTACTGAAGGCGACTGAAGGAGACAAAGGAGAACAGAGAAAGGAACAAGGGTGAAAAAGAAGCAGAAGAAAGACTGTAATAAAAGCTACCAAGAAAAAATAAAACACTTAAGAAACAGAGCAGTAAAAAGGCTGAAGGGGAAAAAAAAACTCGAAAAAAAAAAATCAGAGAGAAGAGGAGCAAAAGAACAAGAGCCCTTAGTTACGTGACTAGAAAGTCTTTCTCACCCACGGAATTTGTTAACACTGCTGCAATCCACTATGTGTGGATCCACAGAGGACAGCGGCACCACAACTTTCTACAGGAGCTTCCCCGCTGGTTTATATGCAACTTGAGTGCAGTTAACACTAGCAGTCACACAGTTCTTATCCAGCACATGCTATCTTCAAATGCTCTTTAAATACACATACGTGTACGTAAAGTCAGCTCCTACACACTTAACTGTTTAGAAGGCAAATCTTTTCAATAACTAATTCCCCTGTATTTGCCAGCAACTTTTCCTCCACAATTCTGTTTCACTTATTCCATAGGTTATCTGTCCTAAAGTTTATACTTGGATGCAGAAGCAGTTGCTTTGATTTGGTGGTGTCTCAGTATAGCAAAGCCATTCATCTTGTATTAGAAAAAGGACTTCCTACCACAAAGAAAAAAAGCCATAGATGAAAATTAGACAGCACAATCTCATGAAAGTTTAGAAGCAGCATTTAATAAGTTAGTGCTTGTTTTGAAAGGATAAACAGGATCAATGTGAATTTCAGTTTTCCACATGTAGCAAAATACAACAGTATCGTTATTTTAACCACACTTGTGATGTGAGCTGGTACCAGCTCTGACTTCTCTGTTTATCTCTTCCTCTGCTTCTCACTTCCCTCTTCTCACTCCATGGTTTTATTCCTACCTCTGCTATTTTTTCAAGGGCGCCTTACTTTCCATTATCTGCCTTCTTCTTTCTTTTTGTCTCATTTATCCCCGAAGTACTTCCACTGCTTTATGATGTAATTTCTGCTACAAGCCAATACAGACACAACTAAAGATCAAGAATTCTAGTGGAACAGAGGGTAACACCATCCACACTTTCTGGTGCCATGCTGGAAACCTACTTGCAATCAACTCCAAATGAAGCAATACAATAAAGATCTGCCACCACCAGTGAGTTCACTTGTCTTTTTTCCCTTCTCTCTTTTCCCTTGTCTCTAACTGTATTGGCGAAGTTACTGTTGCAAAGACCACACCTCTACGGCAGATGAGGAATCCCACCCTTGGTACTCTGTCAGTGGTTTCACTAAAAAACATGTCATTACGCCTTTCCCTTTCCATGGGGTTAAGTACCCTGCCAATGCAGTCCTATGAATCCATGTTCAATCTCCAAGAATTATTTATACTTACTGCATTCTCTGTAGACTCCGTATTCTCGCCTTCTATTTTAATTCACATTTCTGCTCACAGACCTTACTCAAGAATTACTATTTAAAAAAACCACAACTATACCTTAGGTTTACACATTAGGTTTTGCATTTCTAACAGTAAAGTAGAACAACTGCCTACCCAAGCAACAGAAATGGAATTTTATTGGTACAAAGGGGTTTTGCACTAAGGAAGCCTTCTCCAACAGAAAGCGATGAGAACAGGTATAACAGCATAAGGTACCTTTAAGACTACTGTTAAGGTGTAGCAGGGAACCTACTTTGCACCATTTAAAAATTACATAAAAATGTGTGCAGCCTGCAGCTTGTAGTAGGGCTGTGTGTACTCTGAATGCATTTTGCTCTTGAATTCACATAGTGATACTTTTTTTAACTTTAAAAATCTTCATCTTAAAACGACTGTAAATACAAGTGCTACACATACATGCAAGCAAATATTCACATACCAAAATGCAAAGAGAAATGGAATTACTTAGTGCAATAGTTTATGCTGTCTCTGTTCAGATCATGTCACTAGCACAGCACCACAGAACATCTTTCCTAAACAGTGTATTCCAGTTACAAGTAAAAGTAGTAGTGAATTACAGGATGCTATTTGGTGGGTTTTTAACTCACCATGGAGCTCGTAAATCCACACACAACAATGCACTTCACAGACATTTGTCATATACTGTAATGCCCATACTAAGGCAACACATCCAGGAGCTGGCAGCCATGCTATCAGCAAGAATTTGGCTACAGAAACAGCAATGATTCGTCATGCATTCTAGAAGCACTGTCGAAACAGCAAAACAACACACTGCCATTTTAATCCTTTAAAGGTAACAGGTTTAAAAAAATAATTCTAAATCTGTTTGTAAAAGAAAACAACTATTCTTAAAAGTGTCGACTAGTCACTTACCTCTCTACAGTGTGATTTAAATGGTCAACTCAACAGTACAGAACAAATATACCGTAACAGCTAACTAAAAAAACCTCTGGTTTAAAGATAGTTTAATTTAGGCTGCATTCAGTTTAAAAAATCTTCTGTAGTAATTATAAAATAACTATCTTGGAGCAATTTCATTAATTGAAAACTACATTGTAAACAGATTATTTCCAAACTCACTCTCTGAATTATGTGACAACAGCATAGTCAGAACTATCTGTTACAATGTACAGATCACATCTATTATTGCCCTAATATCCACAATGAAAATTGTCAGCTACCAGTTAACTGAACATTTGCAAACAGTAGTAGGTCCTGTCAAAAGCTCTCAAGTTCTATTGATTTCTTTGATGAAAGCACTTTCTTTCTCCCTCAGAACGTTACAGTTAAAAACATTAACATCCAGTTAGAAACTAACATTCTGAGGAAGTTGTCTTCTAAATTATGGCCACCTGAAAAGATTATTGTCTCCACTGTAATTATATAATGACACTGAAACTTGTATCAGTAATGCCTTTTCACTGTCACCTTGTTGAAGATGCTAAAAAACACCTCCACAAAAGTTTAAGAAGGTGTCATCGCAAAGCATCTGGGATCTGCCACCCTTCATCCCATTATACAAACGCACATCAGGAACCCTTACCTTTTGGAAAACAACTCCATCCAGCCTTCTTTTCTTTTTGCCACTTTTTCTCATCATCTGGTTTATCCGAATCCATTTTGTAACCTGGATTAAAACCATAGTGCTTTTTTAGCAAAAAGATGTGACCCACATGCAGCTATCCAACAATAGTAAGCAGCTATAAACAGACTCCATAGACAATTTTTTCCACTGCTTCACTACAAAGAGGAACAGCACTTCTCCCAAACTAGAATGACATGGTCTTAGGTGATCTGGTTAGTTACTTGTGCGTGGTCAAAGTGTGAGGTGGTGTTCCCTTTAGAACTTTCAGTTTAAAAGTGTTGCGCACAAGAACATGTTCGATGCCAGAGCAGGTTGCCAAATGGAAACCCAGGCAGAAACTTACCACAGCAGTGTGCAAAAATCCTGGACAAAATCTCTGTGCTTCATCCCTTACACCTTCTATTTCAAGTAAGAGGTTTGTTTCCAGCCACCCAGTCCAAAGTTGTTCCAGACTACCAACGCCAAATTTAGACGATTGGGTTGTTATTATTTAATAAAGAAGTAACTCTTCAGTTTCTTCCCCCATATAAATGTTTTTATTCCCATATGAAAGCAGCTACGTTTTAAAGCATGGCAGGGCTGGCGAGAAGTGTCAGGTTAAAAATCTGGGGAGCAGACTGGCAAAAGAACAAAGCGGGGGCAACCTAAGAGCCGCGGAAGATTCCCTCCTCACCTCTCCTCTCACTTGCTGGACGAGCCGACTCTCCTTCCACGTCTCACCCTCCTCCAGCAAAGGCTATATGGGGGAGAAAGCGCACGCTCAGGCGGGCTTGCAAGCGGAGTATCCCCGCTTATGCTCCGCTCCCCAGGGCCACGAGGCGAACGGGACAGGACAACACGGGACGCGCCTGCGGCAATCCCGGCCCGCCCGACACTGTCCCCGGCCCGGACCCAGCGTCACCGAGCCTGGAGCCAAGGCCAAGCCTGCCCCGCCCGGCCCCGCCCGTGCCGCCGTTGCCGTCCTCAGCGGCGGCACACCGCAGCCCTCGGTCGGAAATGAAACACCTCCGCGGGGTCCTCCGCCCCCCCGCCCCCGAGCTCCGGCCCCCATGGC
>JANRGW010052224.1:0-36843 GCA_024733675.1 Psilopsiagon aymara | reverse complement strand
GCTGCTATGAGGTCTCCACGCAGCCTTCTCTTCTCCAGGCTGAACAGCCCCAACTTTCTCATCCTATCTTCATACCATGATCCAGCCAGGAGTGTAGTCATCACCCAAGCTCTCCTGGCAAAGCCAAGTAGGCAACTTTTACTCACCCCAGACTGGTACATGCTTTGTGCTCTCAGTACAAGGCTGCACAGCACAACATGCATTCAGTACTCTGGTGTGCAGAGAAAAGAAGGTGGGCAGCTGGTGCTGGGGCAGGAAGAAGAATCAGTTCGGTGGCTGATGAGGGTTGTTTCTCCATGTCATGGTTTAAGCCAAGCTGGTAACTGACACAGACGCTCACTTACTCCCCTCTCTTTTTCCTTCCCCCCACTCCAGGAGAAATGGGGAGGAGAATCGAAAGGATGCAACTCCCATGGGTTGAGATAAGAACAGTCCAGAAACTGAGATATGACACAAACCACTGCTGCTACCACCAATAATAATGATGACAAGGAAAATAACAGGGGAAGAGAATACAACCGCTCACCACCTGCTGACCAATACCCAGCCCAACCGAGCAGTGACCTAACCCTTGTAGGTAACTGCCCCAGTTTATGCAGTGGGCATGATGTGCTGTGGTATGGAATACCTCTTTGGTCAGTTTGGGTCAGGTGTCCTGTCTCTGCTTCCTCCTGGCTTCCCCCTCCTCCCTGGCAGAGCATGAGGCTCTGAAAGTCCTTGGTCAGACAAAACATTACTGAGCAGCAACTGAAAACATCGGTGTTGTCAGTTCTGTTCCCAGGCTGAAAGTCAAAACCACAGCGCTGCACCAGCTACTAGGAAGGAGAAAAATGACTGCTACTGCTGAACCCAGGACACTCCAGTTGCTCCAGGTGAGCTCTGTGCATCCCCCATTGCTCCTATCACTGACTGTAGAGGGGATGTGTTTCTCTGCATTGGCCATGCTGGGGAATGGCACATTGCCTGCCTTGACCCCAGGTGCCACAGTCCCTGATCCCTCTGCAGGTTTTGCCTTCATTATTTAAGGTGTTTATTGCCTTCAAATCAACCTAAGCCAAACCCTAGGTCTGGTGCAGGACTCTAAAAGAGCTAAACATGATAAATTAGATCAAAGTGAATGCTGTTACCTTACATGCTTGTGGATGTGGCTGTAGGGGGCTTCAGTGAGATTACCTGCTCCTCTGTCCCCTCCTGGCTGAGTTTGGTGACTAACCACTCTTTGGTCCTTCTGCTTCAAGAAAGTCTTTCCCCCTTGGTAAATCTTGTCCTCTGCCTGCAGATTATAAAGCTTGGTTCTAAAAGCCTGTGTAGATGCAAAGTCGTTACGTGACAGTTGTGTTACAGGACTGGGGAGAGGATTTTAACCACAGAGGTTTGCTGCAATCTGGCTGAGCTCAATCCGTTTGCTGAAGGGCATTATAATGCTGCAGTAATGTGTGCATCGCTGCTATTCACCGGGGAGCTCAGCAGGCTCTGCCTCCCCAGCCCCATTGCTCTGGAAACACTGCTGGTGGCAGGCAGGAATGTTGGAGCCATTCTCCCTGTTTCTCCCCACTTGCTCTCGCTTTGGGTGGAAACTCTGTTTTCCAGGCTGGTAGCCAGGCCAGAAAACCATCAGCAACAGCCCTGGAGCCCAGTGCAGGCATTCCCCATTGGGCAGGGAGGAGCAGTGCCAACAGCAGAGCAGCTCCCAGTGCCTCCACAAGTCCATGTCCACAGCTTCTCCTACAGCCTTGTGAGCACCACGCTGCCATGCCTGGGGACATGGGCCCTTCCCATAAATCACAGGTGGAGCCTGGAGACCTCTGTGTCCCTGTGGTTCCGCCTGGCTTCACTGCTGGGGCCTGGCTAAGCAAGAGGGAGGAGGTGGCTGCAGTACTGCACGTATCTTGTTTTCCTTTGGGCACCTACAAGATTTCCTGCTCAAGCAGGACACGGGCAAGATCCATAGGAGCTAGGAGAAAACACAGGAGCAAAGTCCTCAGCAATTCCTTCTTTCTGTCCCTTCCTTCAGTTTTTTTCCTGCAGATGCCCAGCCTTCCTAAGGAAAAGCTTGTTGTCACCATGTTTGCCTTCTGGCTCTATGCTGAGTTTCGTCAGAAGATGCAAGATTTGTCAAGTCAGACAATTAAGCTGTTACAAAGCATCACTGTCTGAGCAGCGCCTAGAACCCTCTCCCGATAAGCTCAGTGCAGCTCAGGCTTTTAAAATGACGATGTATTGCTCTCACCCTTTGTCTTTGCAGGGCTGTGGAAGAATGTTTCATCTACCCCAATAACTGAAAATATGCCTTTTAGTTGTTCTCTCAAGTATTCCTGCTGGTTCCTTGTAGTTAACACAGGAAACGCCATGGGAGCCAAAGGAGAGACTGGTCCAGAGAAGCAGAATATATTAGGTTCATTTTTTCACCCTTTTCCACGCTGGGACATCCAGTTGTTTTACATGGGTGCTGGATTTGCATTCAGACGTGGCCAAAATGCTGCATCTCGGCTCTAAAGCTGCTGCTTCCTGTGGTGGAACTGGCGGTGGGACCAGTGAGGAGCAGTGCTGGAGGAAGGAGCTGGCTGCTGGTAGCCCATAATGGGCTGCTGCTGACCTGACTCCACATTAGCCACCGTGGTTTGGAGGCGGCTTTGGCTTTGGTGGCTGTTTGCCAAGCGAGCGCCTAGTTTTACCCCTGGGCAAAGCGTGCCTTTTCCTTCCTTTGACCGCTTCCTGGGCTCGGTTCTTAAAAGGTAAATTTCTACATGACCTTTAAACGGTTTCCCTTTTTCTTCTCACAGCTCAACTGCGTTCAAGCCAGCCTCTGCTCTGCTAAGGAGCGTCCTGCGCGGCTCATGCCACTTGAGGGCAGTGGTTGCATGGCCAGAGCCTCGCTGCTCTCAGGATGAAAGAGCTCATAAAACAGCGAAGTCTCACCCTAGGCGCTGCCGCTTAGATGTTCTTTTAAGTGAGAGATACTCCCAGACTCAGAGATGCTGTCTAATACAACAGGCACCATAGGATGCGTAACAAGCCTGAGGCATTAAAGGAGTTATCAAAGCAAAAAATGTGCGCAAGTTCTCAGACTTCCTGTTGGAGCTCAGAATGAGCTGTGTTCGGGACTTCTTATTCTTTATAGATACCCAAGCAGTCAGTGCTTTGTCCTTTCATAACGCAGCTTCGTGCATTCATGAATTCAATGTTTCAGGTACCCCTTTCAGTGGTGGGGAGCTGAGGTCTGTCACCTTTTCTGTGTTAGTACGGAATTTAATGTGACTTGAGCTCAGCCCAGTGGTTGCCCGAAGGCTGTACTTCAACAAACGCGCCCGACAGGAGCAGTGGTGACCTGATTTGTGCCAGACTTCACACTCTCTTGACCCACAACCCAAGATATGACCTAGGCATCTGGTGTCCCTCTTGCTCAGGTAAGGATTTGTCACTGTACACTTTAATGATCACCAATCAATTTGATCATTTCTGTGTGATTCTGAGGCATGTGAGCCCTGCCCACATGGTGGGCACCATGCTGGAGTGGCTGTCAGGGTTGAAGAGTGAGGGTTCCTGCAGAGGCAATCCCAACTTCCAGCTGTGTCTTCCACTTGCCATGGTTTTGGTCCTATCCATGTTTTTTCACTTCTGTCATTACCTGAGGATGCAGACCACTTCAGTAGCATGCCCTCCAACTAAAACCTGGGTCTGGTTTGCCCTGTCGTAGGAGAGGCTATGTGTTTGTGGTGGCATCTTATTTTGTTAATTCTGCTTGTGTCTGAACCCCCTGAGACAGGGTCAGAAATGAGAACAAACCGAATGAGCTTGCCTTGAGATGCAAACCACTCACCATCTGGCATGGAGCAGTCTGGACACAAGCTGCCATGTACCACTGCACAGAGCAGCTTCAGCCTGACGCCACAGTGACAGACACACTGCCCTCTCCTCACCCCCATGCCAGTTGCCATTGTGTTGCCATGCCAGCTCCCTGCTGCTCGCAGCTACCTGGTGTGTCATGGAGAAGAGATGCATCTGGAGTGGGATAGGGTGAAGCACCTGGAGATGCTCCCCCACCTCAGCATGGTCCTGCTGGCTCCCTGCAGCAAGGCTGAGAGGCCTGCCATAATACTGGCAGTGTGTCCCGCAGGCCTCCTGCAGCCGCTGGGATGTACTGGAGATGGGCAGAGGTGTGATCTGCAGTTCACAGCCCTGCTGTTTCTGCTGCAGCACCCTGGCATGGATGGGGGCCCCATCCCTGTGCCCTGTGACAGCACGGATGGGACCTAGCACCCCTGTCTTCCTGGTGACAGCTGTGCCCCACTCCCCACTGCTGCGCTTCCTACCCCAGCGGCACTACACTCTTAGTGGTCCTGAGCACAGACAGGAGTCAAAGTTGGGTTTATTTATTCAAATCCCATTATCACCCATCAGCCTCACAAAATCCCATGGCTCCCCTCTTCTACAATTCTGTTTGATAGGAAAATAATTAATTTTGCAGTTAAGCTGTGCCCAGAACAAATGATGTAAGAGCACTCTGTATGGGCTAAATTAGTGCCTGCTGAGACACAGCGCCAGCATCTGTCTGGTTTAGTGACACTTATTTTAAACAGCCGGGGGGGGGACAGGACACAGTGCACCCTCCTGTGATTTTACTGACAGCTTTGTCTCAGCTGGAGACCCAGAGAGGACTTGACACTGTCAGCTGGAGCATGCTCTGGTTGGCCAGCAGTGAAAAACAAGCTTGCTGTGTAGGGAGGTTGTTTTAAATGTGAGCTTGCTGGCCAGGTGGGCATTGCTTATACCCACAGCAGTGTGAGGAGCTCTGGAGGAAGAAAAGCTGCTCAAAGGCACTTTGGCCACTGAGACCAGCATCCCTATGATTTCCGTACATAGCCTCTTTCTCCAGATTTCCAGAGCAAGGCTTTCCACCAACACCGTGAAGTGACAGAGGGCCTTGGGAGAAGGAAAGAGTCCTGTCATGTCCTTTCAGTGGTGCTGCTACCCTAAGGGATTTTAAGTCGCTTCAGACAGAGCTCTGCTTCTTGAGAAGGGTGATTTTCATGGTTAGCAAACACAGGTTGCCATGGATTTCTGGCTGCTGTGATAGGTTCTCTAGTTCCCTAAGGAGCCCATAGCAGCCAGTACAACGTGGTGATACATGGGAATGGCTCGGTTTTCCCCTAACGGGGAGCAGTCCATAGGGGTGGGGCAGAAACCCCCTGCTGATGGGTTGAAAGGAGCACTAGGGGCACCCCATGTTCTGTCTACAGAGGGTAGTTCTGGTTTTGCTACCCCTGCCCACAGGAGGGGTGTCAACATGGTGCTGGAGCAGGTTCACCTCGAGGATGGATGTTTTGGGGGGGAGCTCCAGAGAAAGAAGTGTATTGATGTCCATGGTGCTTATTTTTTGCTGTGGGAAAAGAGGTATCTATTGTTTATTGTCTACAGTAGTCAGTCTTTAACTATGTAACAAGTGGGTCTAGTTAATCTTGACTGTTTCATTTCATTAGGGACCACATGTTGAAGATAGCTTCGTCAAAAATTGCTTAAGTTTCCTTGACGCTTTGGTAAAATGCTGTCTGCAGGCCAGCAGGATCTTCCTTAGCCTGTATACAATCCATATAGACTTGACTATTGCTCTTACCTTCATGGGAGAAGCAAGCCTTGTCTGCTGTTGTTCTGACCTTTGCAGGGTGGTAACTGTTCAGAAAATGCTGTGTTTTCTATGGGTCCTGTGAGAAGCCTCTTTGGCACAAGCCTGAGAGAGCTGATCGGGCAGCAGAATGTTTCCTAGTCCCTTGCCCAGCTTCTAGCTGTGGGTGCCATACACCTTTGCAGGCAATTATACCTTGAGCTGAGGTGAGTGTGCTCCATTTGCATCAAAGCTTATATTTTAAATAATTTCATTTGAGTAAGTTGTGCTTGAGTTTTAGCTCTGTAGCTTTAAACCACTCCATTAGTGACATGAACTAGCTCTCCTTCCTATGTGATGAAGATATTCGTAATAATTGAAGTGGTTAGTGAGAAGTAAGAAATAAAGTGATCAGGAATAGCTAAGGACTAGTGAAAGAGTCCAAGACCCTTATGCAAACCCCAGTGGAGAGCAAGAAGGTCTATAAGATAGCAGACTCATACCAGTCTTTCCACTCTTGTTGCTCCCCAAGCTCCCATCTGAAGGGCAGACAAATTGCCTTTATAAAGGGGAGAAATCCCCATGTCAAGAAGGCATGGAAACTGCCACCGGGGTTTAATCGTAGAAGCGGGTGCCCAGGTGTCTGTGTGGGAGACTTCTAAGTGGCTTGTAAAGGCCAGGCTAAATGATGGGGGTTAACCCCAAGCAAGGTGCTCTGGTGGACACAGAGCAGCAGCGCAGCAGAGCCACTCAACTTGCTGCCTGCATGCCAGGGCCCAGTGGGTTTTCTCCCAGCACTGGAGGAGAGCATCCAATATTCCTCAGTATCTCAGCAGGCATTGATAAGATACCAGCAAAGCCGAGGTCCTGACACAGATCTGGAAGCTGCCTGAGCAGTTCCAGCCAGCAACCAAGCAGCTAGAGTCACTTGGAAATCTTCATCCTCACCTGCAAAATAATTCAGGTATATTTCCCATCTACATGTTGGTCCCCGTGTCTTGTCCCCCAACTCTGCAGTGAAGCCTTCAGCAGCCATGCTCCCCAACACAAGGAGAAAAAAAATTTGGTTTTTGAAAACAGAAGGGAAAAACAGTTTAAGTAATGCAGTCCAAAACAGTTCTACGTTTGAGTGCGCACATGTTCTTGTAGGACCAAGCCTATCCTTTGGAGTTACAGGGCTAATAAGCAGGAAGGTGGTGCTGTCAGTGTGGAGCCCATGGCTCTGTCTGGTTGTTGCCTGCTGCTCCGACATTCTTGCATCACTGCCTGCAGTGCCTGGAAGCGATCCTTTCTCTGTTACCCTTGTGGCTATGCACAGACTTTGCAGGGAAGCTGCAGACTGCGTGTATTAGTGAGTCTGCGTGTATCTCTCTCATCAGTGCGTCAGGAGCTTCAAGAAGAGGACGTGTTAGCTTGCTTACTAGTGAAGAGCTCCCCGAGAGGCAAAAATGGCTGCAGCAGCCACAGTGCACTTATTCATGAGCCTCAGGACCAAGAAAGTAATTGAGGGGATGGCTGGGGGTGATCTAGATTTTGCTCCCTGCTTTATCAGTCTCCTGCGTGGGAAAAGCAATGGGGAAACCTCCTGAAGCGATCCAAGCTTAATGAGAGGCGAGCATAGCACATTCTGGCAGCAGAAGGGTTTTCTTTTCAGCTTGCTTCAATTCTCAGCAGCCACAGAAAGGCCGATGTGAAAGATCAACGTCCATAGCCCACTGGGGACCCCGAGTTTGCCAGCCCAAGGGAGCACCCCTAGCAGGCATGAGGGACAGCAGGGCTTCACAAGGCAGCACTGTGGGTACCTGAAACCATGTCCCAAGGGATGTTTGAGGCCTGACCACCCCTGGGTCAGTCCTGGACTACTAAGTATCTGGGTGTACAGCAGTACTTGGATTTGGTTACCTGTTTGTTTACAGGGCAAGCCTTGTGAGTGCGCAGTGATGTGATTATGTCACTGCTTTTTAGTTTGGGCTGGGGAGCCCTTCTCTTTTCCCCCCTACTTATTTTGTTCCCTTTTTCTTCAACTTGCACCCACTGTGATGGGATACTGATTCAGCCTGAAAAGGCAGGACGTGCAGAGGTTATGGTGCTTGCTTGCAGGGAAAAAGAGCTGGTCCTATTTCCTTGCTTACCCCTGCTGTAAGACACAGGCAAGCAAATTTCTGCCTTTCTTCCACCATCCTGCTAAAGTCCTGTTGCTTGTTGAAAAGCCTTTGCTTACTTGCATACTTTACCCATCTGCCTTCATCTTTTGCACCTTCTTAGGCCCACGTGGGCTGAGCTCTGCCTAAAGCAGCACCTCTGGGTGGCTGGATGCTGGTTCAGACACCGAACATATCCCTTGCTCTCCTGGATGTTTTGCTGAGTTTCTGGGCTGGCAGAAACCTCATGGCTTTGAGTTCTACTGGTGCATTAGGCTCTGTTGTCTTTCAGTTACTGGCGTTCCTGTGGTCAGCCCCTTATCCCAGCTCGGGCTTGTCCCAGTACCCAGGCAATGGCGAGCCAAACCCAGCAGGGCAGTGCTTTTGTCTTGCTTTAATTACAGTAGGACACAATTATTAGTGGCATGTTTTTATTTTCATTTGTTCACTGACCGCAGCCAAAGGAAGCCATTATCTACACAAGGGGATGTTTCAGTAAATAAAGCTAACAGGATCAGTGCAAACAATATCATGTTCTCTTAAGCGCACCAATCGATAGCCAAGCTGGTACAAGCCAGATCCTTCTGAGAAGCATGACAGTGAGTCTGCACTCAGGCTTCAATCATGGAGGACTGCTGAGCTCTTTACAAGCTGACATATTTAACACAGTCTATCTGCCCGGTAAGACAGGTATCCCTCTAAAGACATGCAACCGTTCTTTCAGTGCCTCTGGAGATAAAGTAAGTTGGATGGCACCCACCTGCCCCTTTTGGGCGATACATGTCTGTATGCATCAGGCTAAACATGGAAGGTTCAGGTCTGGGTTTGATGACGGATAATGATTCCAGCCTTCCCTGCTCCATGAACAGAAGTAACCCCTCGTGCACAACATGCTCTTGGAAACTGTGTGCTTCTCTGGTCCCCTTAGCCTGGGGAAGCAGCCTCAGTTCTACCTTTTCTGCAGTCTTTGGTGGCAAGAACCATTGTTTTTCGAGGCAGAATGTGACTGAAGACGTGCTCTTCATGCTGGGAAATAAAGCACTTCAGCAATGTGATGTTCATTAAAGCAGCAAAATATCTTCTAAAAGTTGGGTGTTTTTTGCACAACACTGGAGGAAAACAGTAAGAGACACATGTACAGTGCAGGGGGTTCATGGGATCTCTAGTATTTCCTATGCTCCTCATTTTAGCATAAATCGTTTCATCTTTGCTGTTTGCCCCTAAGCTGTGGGCATTAGGTGAGCTTCTCATCTTTATTTTATGTATTAAAAAAATGAAGATCTTTGTAGCCCTCAGGGATTTGGAGAAAAGTTTGAAAATGCGATCATGAAGTTGAGGAAATCAGAGTGCAGTTAGGAAGAGCGCGAACATTCATGATTTTCTTCTAGAAAAGCAGATCAAAGTCCCTTGTGATTTTTAAAGCCGTGATTCTCTGGATGATAATTTTTTAGTGTGTGTGGTTGGCAGTGCTGGAAAGGATGTTTTTCTCTGCCCAGATCATGTTTTTCCACTGGGGATTTTATTTACCAGCTACTTTAACTGTTTTTGCACCTCTCTCTTGGCTGGCATCTCCTACAGATGAGGAGCCCTCTCCCTCTCTGGGGCCTTGGGAGGGCAGTGGTGGCTGCGATCACTCCAGTGGCACAGGCAGAGGTCTTGAAGCCCTCTGTCCCAGTGGGGAAGGACCTGGGGGTTCACCAGGAGCAGCAGCACCCCTTGTCCCCAGCTCAGCTGCAGCCTGTGTGTGCAGCTCCTTCTCCACAAACCAACAGCTTTGCTTGGAGGGTTGTCTCCAGCCTGCAGACCTTGCTGGAGGGATGTGATGTTCCCTGAGGCTCATCAACGGAAGGGGCTCTTTCCTTTGGGGGCTTGTTTGCATGGCGTGGTGGCTCCTGCGAGCAGAGCCCCCAGTGTGACCCTGCTCTCAGCATGGCACGAAAAGGTACGGGGTCTTCCACAAAACCCCATAGGGAGGCAGTGACAATGCCAGTCTCTTCCCCCTGCTTCCCCCGCCCTGAGCCACCCTCCCTCGGGTGCTGCTCTTGCATATTTTTAGAAGGCGCAGTTTATGTTTTTCAGTGCTGGCTTTGCACGTCAGCAGCAGCCTCACAATGAACTCTCAGGGGCCCACTTATCCTGCAAGTGAGGGTCCTACCCTATGACAGTGTTTTTCACTGAGCACCCTGGTCTCTAGCTGCTTCAAAACGGCAGCCTATTGTTTGGTGTCCCTGCTTGAAACCACATTCCCCCTGGACCTGTTTTAATAGCTCCCCTATGTGACCTGTTTATCCCCTGGTGCTTTCAGGGGGACTGGGGAAAGGCTCATTCCTATTTTACGGACCTGATATAGTAGCATGCTGCAAGAGGCCTCTCCTCTGCCTCCCTCACAGATTTTTGGGGTAGTCCTAGGTTAATCCAGCATGAGTCCCTTGCAGAATTAGGGGATTTGAGGTTGCTTGATACAGCAAGCTGTTTGCAGAGGCACAACCCAGTGCCTCTTTTATAGAATAATGCCTGCAATAAGGAAATTCTGCTTTGGTCAGCCTTATCAAAGCTGGTTTCGAATTATAAAACGTAAAATATCAACCCTCTGGATTACAGGAGGGCAGTGATGAGCAGGGCTTTGTTCTGCAACTCTAGGATGACCATGGGGACTGGGGGAGCTGTTTATCACCATTTGTCAGAGATGGCAAGTTCAGAGGCCACAGCTTGGCTGGGCTCAGAGACTCTGAAAACTCTCCTAACCTGAAAACTACTTTGCTCCACCTCCACCGGCCTCAGTGTGTGCACCCATATTGACATCATTTACCCATCATTTCCCACTATACCAGCTTATTACAGGGAGCTTGTTTCTCCATGCCCTAAGCACCTGCGTGGCCACTGTAGAACACCCTTGGCAAACCTGTACCATCTCCAACTAAGCTTTCAGGGCTTTCAATGTTTGCACATTTTCCTGTCTGGGCTCAGTGCCCTTCCAAATTGTCAGCCTGACAGCGCCCATGTTGATTTATGTTCCCTGAGAAATGCAATTGTAAAACTATTTCCATGAAGAGAGCCCTCAAAACCGTAAATGGCTCCAAAGTTGTGAAGAATGCCTCAGTCTGGGACTGCAACGCCCCTGGCTCCCTAAAAATCACCCATTCTGTTTCCTGAATTTGGATGTATCTGATGCTTCAGCTAGAATGGTGGTTTTTCTTCCAGCACATACCCATGTGCAAGGCATTCTGTCTGCTTACCCTGACAGGGTGCTCACACTTTCAGACTACCAGGATTTCTTTCTCTTGATAAGGTTTCTTCCTAGGTAAGTGCCTCAAACCAAAGTCCTCTTTCTTCCTACATTTGCTTATCCACTTTGAAAACAAGCTCTCCAGAGCCCAGGATACTATTGGTGTTTATTTTGGGCTTGTTGAGGGTTTTGTAGCAAAGAGGGCACAATTCATGCATGGTTCTTAGGACAACACACTTTATTTCAGACACAAGCAAACCCACTTAGCATGTGCAAGCCTCTGTGTAGCATTCACCTATGGAGGTATATAAAGGGTAATGATAATGTTGCCCAGAAGGCTAACACATCAAAGGCCAAGGAGCAGTTAAAATGTATTATGAGCTGTTGGCAGTGATTGTGGGGGGTATTCATGTATTGCTGGTTTGGGCGGCCAGAGTAAATGAAAACCCTCTGGATTAATTGGTACACCAAAGAGATCTGGAGGAAAATGGAGGCTGAGGAAAAGACAAGGGAAAATGCAGAGAGCTGGGTGTGCTGACCTGTGGCACAGTGGCAGGGTGACACTGATTATAACCTGTGGCTCCCTACTGCACACTGGGAAGCTGAGTGGAGCTGGGGGTGGCCAACCAGCAGCTTGCCCGGTGCTTTGGTGGGAGAAGGCTGAGCCCCACAGGCAGCATCTGCAGTGCTGCTATTGCAGTGCAGCTGAGCGGGTAGTTAGAGGTGAGACTTCCCAGGTCTGGTGACACCTGGACACCATGGGACAACAGTTTAATTATTTTTAATGATGTGAGGGCTGGGGGAGGGAGACGAGGCTGTGTGGTGCCTGGTGTCACAGAGCAACTGAGGCTGGGAACTTCAAAACCCATTTGCACAGAGACCCCTTGCTCACAAGCAACATGGTGAATATTGAATGATATGATCCCATCTTTTACTAGGATACCCTTATTACAACTACTACTATGTGTTTTATTGCTAATACTTCAATTATACACAAACAGCTTCTAAGTGTTACAGTGACAGCCGTACAAACACCAGTCACACTGGCTCATTCACATGCTACGTGGCAGGCTGGAGCAGGACCACCACCTCTCAACATAGCACGGGCACACCAGGTAATACTCTTGCAGACCACCTGACTGGTGATCAGGGGCAGGGTACCTGTGCTGATGACAGCGAGCAACTGGCCCTGACCTGGGGAACTTTCATCTGTCCACGCTGGGGCTGCAAGGGCAGAGGGTCCCTGTCCTCTCTCTGAGCAGCAACTGGGCTCACCAATGGGTTTCCAAAAGAATTTCCCCAAAGTCAACCTGCCACAACTTGTGCTTTTATCAGTGATCTCTCATCTGAACACCACACAGGTGATCCCATCAGGTCCTTCCTCAGTCATCTTGCCATGATCTTACATAGTCATTGCTGACTCTGGTAGATCACACTGTTCATCCTGACCTTGCAGTTTGGGTGGTTTCCTATTCTGTTTCACCATTTCTGCTGCAGCTCAATAGTTCGCATCATTCTCGTACCCACTGTCTTAACTCCACGCTTGATGTATTTGTCTCTCACAGACTTAAAGAATCCTTGTTGTAGGTAGAAAAGCACAGAAGGTGGTGTGCTTCTGGTCACTTCATGTTTATCAAGCACTCTTTCTCCTTGTGTTACCTGTTCAGTGCATGGAAAAAGGGAAGAGGCTGCTCAAAGTGGCAGGCTCTCCTGACCATGTGTCCTTCTCCTGACAGATGTGTGAGAGTGATGGGGATGGAAGGTAAATCAACATGGGATGGGGCCTTTCTCTGTGCTTTTCATGAATATACTTAAGAGAAAATTATGTGAGTAATGAGTCAGCAGAAAGACAGAGAAGAAAAGTGAGATGCTGCATGCAGTGGTACCTTCGCAGGTAAGACCACTCATCTCAAAAGCTTGACTCCTGCTGACCCAAGTCTGAATGGCTCCTGTCTTGTCTCCCAGCTCATTATCATAAATGATTTAAAGCATGGCTCAGCTCTGCAGCCTCTGTCACTACCCATCCCACTGTCCTTCTGCTGCCAATCTCTTTCCTTCCATGGGTGTCACAGGAAAAGCCTTGTTTTCTGTTTGTGCCAGGGAGCATTGTAGCAGGGTGGGAGAAGCAGCAAACTTCCACTTTTTTTCATATAGTGAAGGCACAAGAATGAACATCACCAACTTATTTCTGACACGTTCCTGAAAAATTTCTTGCTTCTCCCATAAATCTGAGATATTTATAAAGATTCTGTTTTCAGTCTTAGAGAAAAGCATCAATTTAAAAATCTATTTTTAGAGCAAATTGCATTGTACTTTAATCTTAAACTGAAGTTTTAAAGTGCTCTCATCCTTGAAAAAGAGAGACACTTTCATTTTTGGTGACTAATGATGAAGTGTTTTCTTAGGGTGACTGAACATAGCACAGAGTCCTAAATATATTTATTAGCTCATTAAACATAATTAATTGAATCTTGTTGCTAACATTAGCTGTGCCTTTGCAAGTGAAAAGTACTTTTGGTTTGCTAGACAGTTTCTTATCAAAGAACAAAAATGCAACACTAAAACATATGCAGCTTACTGAATAATCATGTTATTTGTCAGACAAGCAGAGGAATCATCACTGAAGTGCTCCCAAAGTGCCAGATTGGGTAATACACATAATTAGGCCCCATTTGATTAGTTATGTGCCTATGGTAACAGCCACACTCGTGATCCACATATTAGTAAGGCCTTGAAATAGTCTTCAAGGGGGATGATGACAACAAAGCACATTCAAAGCTTCACTGGGGAGACTTTTGGAACACAACCTATATCCTGATTTCCTCTGTTCCTGTGGTTATGCTTTATTTTATCTTATTATCTTTTATTCTTGAAAAAATGCATGCCTTGGTTCTCAAGGGTGATATACAGCTTCCACGAAATGTCACTACACTTTTATCCCTAAAAGGAAGGTCTCTCAATCATCTGAATCACATTTTAAGGCATAAAACCTTCCTATATTTAGGGATGCATCCTAGCAATTGGCAAGGCTGCTGCAAGCTGTTCTTAGGAGGTGGGAACAATCATCACCTGGAAGCCAGCCCATCTTAGATCCACTCTCTTCCTACAGCCCAGGACAGCCTGGTGATAGATAAGGCCTTCTGAATGCTCTTTTAGGCTTTTGTGGGAGCTTTGTGAAAAGATTGCAAGGTCTCAGGGGGAAGACTGATTTTGCATCAGATCCAAAAGCTCTGAGAGAGCCTTCAAGTGCTGAGCTACTGCCAACCCACAGGGCATAAGTCCGGGGGGTACTGTTTGGGTAACAGTGGAACCCAAGAGAGTTTGTTTAGCCTTAGACGCAACATGAATTGTTCCTGCCATTTATTTTTACATGCTTAGAGGGTGAATGAGTTTGGAGGAGTTGGAGAGAATCAGAGATTTAGCAGAATGAATTATTATTAGGGGTTATTTATACAAAATCAGAGAAATGTATCTCTTGGTGCAACACTGTATGTCCAGGGCTGATGAGAGTTGCTGCTTTTGCAGTAATGTCTACTGGAAGATACTTTCAAGAAGCTTTTCCCCGAATAAGGAAGAGACCAAGATCAGAAAAGTCCTGCCAGATGAAGGCACCAATGAACGACTGGCATGTAGCAGGGAAACCTAGGCAATAGGTGCTGACAGACTGGCAGAAGAGGAGTGTGGGCCCCCAGTCCTGGACAGTCTGATCCAGAGGGTTAAAGTGAACATGTCTAGTCTGGTCTTGTCAACTATCCCACCAGTGCAAGAGAGACATAGTCAGCCTTCTCCATATCAGCATGCTCTCAACCATGCTCAGGGACAGGGTCCATAATCCTCAGCAATATAAATTAGGACCACTGGCCAAATTATACTAAAGTTGTGAATTCTCACACTGTTCCCTCGTCTCTTTCAGTAAGTGCTGTTCTTCACATTGCTCCGCCAAGCAGGGGATTATTCAGACCAGCTCCTTGCTAGTCACATTGGCACCAAACCTCGAGGTCTGAAACGAATCAGACTAAACCTTATGCCTGCCATGGCTGAGAGCAGGGGGTCTGTGAAGGGAACTAGTTCCATGCAAACCCTGCAGTGATGGTAGTGATGGCTGTGCCAGCCCTAACCAACCTATTTTTAGGGTACCGTGTGGAGAGCCACTGCTTGCTTCACGCTTGTACTGGGTATGCCCAGGCACTTGGGAATTCCTGCAGACTGAAGGGTGTCCTTGGCCATGGGGCTGGAGGTCTGGCAGCTACATGGGTGAAAGCACTCTAGAGAGAGGCCTTGGGATGCCACTGAAAGGCGCAGAGGATATACTGTGTGTGCGAGTAAGAGTGCTCACACACGTGTGTCCGTACAGGTAACACTGGTCCCTCCTCTGATAAATGGCTCTAAGTAGAGCTGTGTGAAATTCTGAATTTCTATTTTCCAGAACAGAACAAATTGAGACAAAAAAATAGGAAAAATAGTTTCCTGGAATTAGAACAGTCATGTTCAGAAATGCCTCCGTGTTCTGTTTTGACGTTTTTTGGATCAAAGTGAAGCATTCTGACATTTCTGAGGAAGGAATGTTTTGTTTCAATTTGTTGAACTGACATGAAACGTTTCATTTCAAGTCTGCTTAACATTAAAGTAGGCAGTGCCTTTCCTTGGGTTTGGGTCCCATTCTCTCCTCTGGGCTGCTCTCCCTGGGAGTTTTGCCCAGCTCCCATAAAGCACGGGCAAGGTCCATGTTGTTCCCAATAAATGCAGCTCAGCCACAAGCTCCACACAAAGGAAAGGAGAGAGGCCTTTTCGGGAAAGATTGTTTCGATGCGGAACTTGACTAACGTTAAACTTGGGCGCAGTTGGAGCGAAGTGCCCAGTTCTGGTTCACCTCCATCAAAGCCTCATTTCCTGTCAGCAGCGTCTCCGTCTTCCCACAGGCACTTGTTGTGTTGCAGAAGCTGTTTTCTGACTAAAAAGGGAGATGTCCCAGTGAGCACCTGCATTAGGCGTTGATGTGATCTACAGCAACAGGCACCCTGAGGGTGCAGGCTGGTCCGCCGAACACAGCAGTGAAACTGTCACTTGAGTGGATTTTCCAACAAGCTAAAGAAAGACCCCATTTGGGGGGCTGGCTGAAGCCAAGAAAGCCTCTGGCTTTGCTGTCTCCAAGGTGGGTGCAGGGACTGTGATAGGAACAAAAGTTTCTTCTAGGGCATCAGCAGACTTAGCTCTTTTCTGGAAGTGGCTGTAGTGTCTTCCTGAGATTTCTGATGAATTTAACCTAAAAGTTGATCCAAAAGTTTCTTTGGTTCACTCCCAGCAGCTCTCAATAGGACTAGGCAGGCCCTACTACTTACTGTGGGGGATAATTGAACCCTTTGCCCTCCCCCTTTCCTGGGCAACAGCTTCAAAAGATCTCTGATTTTGTTCACCAATCAAGCAATCTCATTTGCAAAACAACTGCAAGGGCCCTGCAAAAGCAGGAGGACAGCTCCTTTGTTAAATAGTCCCTTTTGGTGACACAAAGGAACCACAAAGGTGACGGAGGTGCAGCCTGGACAGCCGCATCTCCTGGACTGTGCAGGCTGCCTCCCTCCCCCTCCCACAGTAATTTCGGAGCCCGAACCTCAGCATTAAGCAGGGCTTGAGCCCAAGGAGAACAAGGTGCATTGCAGCTATTCTTAGCTCCAAAAATCATTCCTGGCTTTGCTTTGAAATCTGAACCAGGGTTAATTTCTCTCCCCCTTTCCCCCAGTCTGTTTCCTCTCCTCTTTCATGTACCTATTTGCATAGACTGTCATCGTAAGAATCTCCATTAAAATTGAAAGCCTCCTTCCTGCATGTCACCTCTCGCAGCCCCCTTCCGCTTGCCCTGTGTGACTTTTGGAGGGCTTGAGAGCAAAGGTCTCGCGCTAGCATCACCTCCCCGAGCCCTGCATTCCCCCGCCATCAGTCCTGCTCCTCTGTTGCTATAGGAACGTCTATCAACCTTGGAGTGCTGGAGAAAAAGAGCAGAGAATTATCTTAATTATTTAATGATTGATTAATATATGTTTATAGAGCTCTTCAAAACCATGCATCCTTCTGTAAATTGTTTATTAACCAGGCAAGCGGTATAATCTGCTGAATATCCTCTGCTCCCATTGGTTTCAGGGGGAAGAAAGGGCAGTAGGCAGCTTGCAGGTTTTGTGATAATGATACTACTCAGATATTACTTATAGTTCTGCTTCCAGAAAATAATGTAAATATGAGCCTTTGGTTCAAGTTTTTTGTAGCAGGGCTGCTCACAGCACCTGCTACTGAGGTTACTCCAGCGCCTTTGTTCAACTGTTCTGTAGCAGATTTTAACCACCTGGAAAGAATGGTCAGGCTTGTTTCTCCTTAAGGCTGGATAGAGAGTGGAGGTCTGGGAGAGTGCTTGCAGCTGGTGGTACAGTATGGCTGGCTGGTATAGCAGCCTTCTGGCTCAACCGCTCCTCTCCTGATAAGTGGTAGTGTTTTTATCAAGAGACCATGGAGGCTGCTGCTAAAATCTGTGTGCTCTGTGCCTGCAGTACCATGTTGGAAGGGCTGTACAAGCAGGCTGTGTCAGCTGGGTGAGGAAGTATGGAAGCAGGAGCATGGTGCTGGTGCTGTGCCTGCTGCTTTGCTCCAGCTGAGGAAGCCAGCTGCACCCACATCTGCTGCCCTTGCTGGTTGTGAATCTTCATCTCTGCCCAGCTGACCCAGGTGACCTGCTGCAGCTGGCCTGCCTCTGCTCTTTCCAGCCCCCAGGACCCTCTTCAGGCACTGAAAACTGTGAGTGTACAATATCAGACAGCATTTGTTGTGCAGCACCCTTTCCCTGATGCTTGGCCTCTCCCTGGCTTCTTCCCTCTCCTGCTAACAAGCTGCGATGATCCCCAAGTGGAATACAACATAAATGCAGACTGACCACGCAGAGAGGTCTGCTTCCCAAGCATAGGAGAGCCTGGGATATGCAACACATTGCTTTGCATGTGTCAGAAGTGAGACTTGGCAGTCTGAATGGCTTCGGTGCTAGCTGTTGCGTGCCTGGGAGACATGCAAGGCTCATGACCTTGATGTGAAGTCTGACTCTTTGTAGGTGCAGGCAGGGAGATGGGCTGATGCAATAGCATACAGGCAGCTGCTGAAAGCTGGTGCTCCCTGTCTCACTCAGGCAGGCTCCTTCCCTAGAGCCTGTTGGGACCATGGCTGCTGTGATAGAGGATGATTGGTAGGGTAATAACTACAGCTCTTGGAGGGGCTGCTTCCCTCAGGTACTGCTCTGTACAAAGCACTAGAGACCTGTGATGGCATGGGATGGGTGTTGCTCAGGTGTGTGACATGTACGTCTCTCTAGTTTGTAAGTGGAAGCACAGAATGAATAAGCAGACTTGCAAAACAAAATAGATTTGCCCTGAATTCACACTGGTATTTAGGAGTATTAAAACCTTGCTCATTTTAATGACTCTCAAGCTTCTTAATCCCTATGAATCCATCTGCTGTAGGGCAGACATCCCATAAAGATGCCTTTACATGTGGCAGCCACCTTCCTGGTTCATTTATGGGACTTAATCATGAATTGAAGCAGAAAAGTCTACGTTCCATCTGAAGACAGCAGTAGCAGGACTAGGCTGTCATTCTGTAGTAGCTCAGCACTAGAGGGGGATGTAGCACGTGCTTTCCAGCACATTTCTTATGTGCATGCAACAATATTTTACAGCAGTATTTATGAGGAGGCTGGATTTTTAATTGCCAGCATGAAGATATTTTTCTCTTGCAGGGGCAGTTTTCTTGCATAGGATAAAAATCAGAGAGGCTGCTATTTTTCAAGCCTTAAAAGACTTTGCTTGTAGCCAATGAATTTTGTTATATTTAATGTGTCTTGGATATTGGGGCCTCAGAACTTGAGATTCTCAGGTCTTTTTTTTGTGTCTGACATGGGTAAACAGCAAATAGAGGCTGCTTTTTAGCTTGGCCGTAGCTCTAGTCCAGGCTGCTGGCTGGAAGGGTCTGAGCTCTGTTCTTCATGTCATGGGGCTGCAGCCCTACTGTGGTAGTGAGTCCCGCGAGTACCTGAACAAAGGTGTAAAGCCAGATTCACCCTTTTCCACTTGCCCGGAGAGCTGCATGTTTCTGCTCTCGGCAAAAATAACTCTTTGACTTTGCTTTAGACACCCCGGTGACAAACCCAAGTTGTCAACTTCGTGAAAGAGCAAAACACTTTGCAAGAAATGCTGCCGCCTCAGGCAGGTTTTGCAGAAGCTGCTCAAACTCCTTTCCTCTTGCTCTCCTCATCTCCAGTGAGCAGCTCTCATTCCCTGGTTTACTCCACTTTGCAGAAGCATGTCAGTGTGGGGAGGTGACTTGCTAGCCTGCTAGCCCAGGGAATTTCTACCAGTGTATTTGGGTATGGTATCTTGGGAGAAGAGCAGACTGGCTGGTGTATGCTACTTATATGCACTAACACAGTTACAGCAGAAGGTGGGAATGCCACTCGCTGAAGAAAACACATACTGAGGCCAGTGGGTACAGACTCTCCCAAGCTCGAGTTTTGCTGGTTTGCTCTTTCTCTGGGAAAGCTGCATTGCACAGCCCCGTGCCCTCCTCTCCTTCTCGTACCTTGGTCACCGCAGAGGGCTGCGGGTTCCACCTTGCACTGAGGGCAAATTTGGCTAGCCAGGAAAGATATTCCCATTCTCATTTCCACATAGGAACTTTTCTTCTCCTACTTTTAGTGCCTGTAATTACCTCTTTACTCCAGTGCCAGCAACCTTCCAACAGGCATCGTTATTAATGGAGAGAAAAGAGAAGGGGAGGGAGGGAGAGAGAGCGCCACAAAACTTAATTTAATCGCAGCACCCCATGCTCAATTTAACAGACACAACAGCTCAGAATGGGGTCCTTGTGCAACGGGAGGGCAGGCAGTGGAGCGTCCCTGGAAAGAATTAATTGTGGATGACAATGTGTAAACAGTGCAGATGAATAGGGCACGCAGGTGTGAGGCACCGGGGCCATCCCGGGGACTTTTTCACACGAATTTCAGCTCCTTCACTGCTGACCTGCTCCCGAAAACGTGATTAGTGTCGGCGTTGGGAACCCATTCAGGGTGTCAGGATTTGGCACATATTAACTAGCTGCGGGGGAGAGGGGAGGGAGCACATGGGGTCTATGAAAGGAGGAAGTCTGGCGGACAAGGGAATTGTTAAAGGGCCAGAAAATCCTCAATGCTCCGAGGTGCCCTTGCTGCTTGGAGGAAAAAGGGAAGGGAGCTGAAGCAGAATAGAACCCCAAGGCATCCTAGCCCTAACTGAGCTATGGGGAAAACAAGGCATTGCATCTTGGAATTTTTTCTCTCTGGGTGTCCATCATAAATATTGATGATGTTTATATTACTGACTTTTTCTTGGCTGTGGCTTTCATGGTTCTAGACACTTCAGCTTGAGAGATAAACAGTCAAAACAAGCAGGAAAATTAATGACACAGCAGCACTGAGAACAGGAAATATCTCCTGAGTAACATATGGATGTTGTTCAGTGTGCAAAAATCCCCCTTCATCAATATGTACTCTATATGTAAGGTGATACAGACAGGGGGTTGTATAATGGGCCCAATTTACCAAGCACAAGGCTAGACACTCTTAAATTATGTTCCATAAGCCTGCCTGGCCTTTTGCATCCAAATGGAGGATTTAAGTGCAGGGAGCAGACCAGATCACTGATTTTTTTTTTTTTCCCCCACTTGGGAAAATGATGTAAGGAGAATGATGTGAGGACTTCCGTGAATATCAGTGACCCTGCTGCACTCTGTTACACTCTTTATTCCTTGCTGGGAACCCTTTCCCTGCCCAGGTCGTGGCTTGGGCAGCATGGCAGCAGTGATGTTTGGGCCTCACATAGTCTAACAATAAAAGTCATTCTAACTGCAAACACACCTGTGGATGTGAAGGTGAGGCAGGATTCTTGCTGAAGAAAAAGGGTGTTGCCACCAGGACTGGTTTGGCAGTGCATACAGCTGTGCAGGAGGCAGGGTGCTCCAGCCCTTTGCTAGGCTGTTTTGGCTTGGAGAGATGAAGGTGGTGAGGAGGGGCCGTGAATCATCAGCACAGAAACCATGAATGCCAGTATACCCAGTAGAAGTCTCACCTCACATTCAGGGTTGAACTTAGTTAATCTCTGTTGGAAAATTAGCCAATTTTTCTCAGTAACCCACTCACATGACAGACTAGATCAGCATGCTTTTGAGGAAAGCCTGATGGTGCCTGTTGCTGCCTTCAAGGGCTGTTGTGGGACTGAGGTCTCACAGGGAATTATCATGCTTGGGCAGTGGAAGTTTTGCTTTTGGCTCTGATTGTGGCAATTGTAGATGATTTCTCTGGTAAATCCCAGCAATGCCCACGTGGGAAAGGTACGCCATAAGTACTAATGTGACCTGGCAATGCTTGTATGCTCAGCTAAATTGTTTGCAGAAGAGCAAAAGTTGTTTGCTGCTAAGCCCAGTAATATCTAGATTCATAAGAAGCAAGAAATAATAACTCAAGTTTTATTGAGAGTACACCTGGTGGAGTCCAATCCGGCAGCTCTTGAGATGAGGCCCTCCCTGCCTAACAAGCTTCCCACAAGCTGGATACCCAGCTGAAGCCATTCATCTCGTTTCTCTCAGGGACTGCAGAGGGTGCAGCACCTCACTTTATCTTCTATGCTCTCAGGAGGGACAAATGCCATAAAGTATATTGCAACCTGCTTGGCTGATTGATGTTTGCAAAAATAGCCATCAGTGCTACTGTGATTTCTTCCCCTTGTTTGCCCCCAGTCAAGATATCTGCTCTCTGGAGTGCAGCTACCCTTGAGAAAGGTGATGTTGAAAAGACTTTCTTCCTATGTGCATGGTAGCTCTTTTATAAACCATTAGAAATAAGTTAATTCTGTAATGGCTGCTCTCACTAAGGTGAATGTGATGTTTTTCAGGAGAGTAAGTTAGCCTTGTTACCTCAGACAAATTTCTAGATGCTGGCTCTCTGCAGTTTTGGGGAAAGGGTGTTGCGTTTGCTGCAATATGGCTGTTCCTCATCATCCTTAGTTCCATGTACTGGTGCCTGTGTTTGGCCAACTGCTTCTCATGCTTTTAAGGCCCTCTTTGTTAGTCTGTTTGGTTTTTTTGTTTGTTTATTTGGTTTTGTTTTCCCCATCATTCGCATGACATCATTATTTTGAGAGACTTTTGCTCATCTTTCCAATTTTGGTTTTCATTGATGAAGAGCAATGTGCTAGAAATCTCATCAGTCAGGTAATTTACACATTGGAGAGGGCTGCAGGAGCCAAGCAGGAAATCAGTTCTCCAAAATCTGACCTAGGAACTATTGCAGGCAATGAAGGACTTTCACCAGGTAGGCTCACCAGGTATCCTGCAGCATGAGCCAACTGGACCTTAACTAATTCACCAGCAAAACTGGTTTCTAAGAAAGGCTGTAATACTTCCTCAGCTGGAGGACCCAATGTATATTCTTTATTTGTATTTACATTTGGATCACTGGATCTTCACCTGCACCATAGTTAGCATTCTACCATCTATCCATGCCCCTGCCGTAGCTCCCTGTGGCAAGGTTTTCTTGGAGCCACCCCATCATGACAATGCTGAAAGCCCTGAGGCTCTCTAGTTCAGAGCTTCCTGGGTTGCAGGACTGTACTAATTTTATTCCTGGGCTTTATTCCTAGCTGAAGACCTGGTGCCAAGCCAGCAGCATCAGCTGTGCTGATGTTTGCCAGCTGAGGATGGAGCTAAAATGCTGATTTTTTCATGACTTGCTATATATTTATGCATTACAGCCACTAGCTGCCATAAAACCAAAGAAGCCTATGTTGAGTTGCTTTAGTTCAAGAGTGGAGGAGATGGGGCTAATGGATGGACAATAATTTGCAGGCAGTGAAAATGAGACAGCTGAAGAAAGTGAGGATGTGGCTCCCCAGTCAGCTGTATTAAACAAGACACAGCTGTAGCTCAAATTTTTACAGAATCCTCACACCACTCTTAACTGGTATTCAATTTGCATCAGAATCCTTGATGTTATTCCTAAATTATCATGCAGTTCGTGAGCTCTTCTCACTGCTTTTCCTGATATTAGCTGCCCTTTTTCAAGTGTATCAGCTTGCTGATTGAACCTAGACCCACATGCCTCCTGAGCCATGTCTTCAGACATGTCCCACTGCTTAAGCAGGGGTGGAGCACTGCTCTGAAAGCAGACATGACTGAAAATGAACTTGTCTGCCTGGCATTGTCTTTTATGTGAGAAGAGATATTGATGGGACAAAAAGCGAAACCTACCATTCTCCCAAACCAAGGCAACAATATTGAAAAATCTCCATAAGCAGACGAAACTTCACCCAGGGATGCCAAAAGGGATGTTGCCTGCAATGAAATAAAAAGGCAACTGGATGAGCAGTTCAAATTGTGTAGAATTCTTCAGTGTGGTTCTCTTTGCCATCTGTACTAAAGATCCTCAGCTTTCTCTCACTTTCTCACAAAAACTTCTGCAGTGGATATTGGTTATCACAGCTGATGAATTTGATGATATACTGAGTCCAGCTTTACACGTTTCTGTTCTGCAAGAGAGCATTCAGCAAAATACTTGGTTTCCTTCAGCCCCTGCCAGTGTCTTGGCAACACTGGAGTTCTCCAAAGTGCTCTTAGATACAGAATCTGAGTAACTTATTTTCCTTGTAGTGAGGCTGGAGCAAAAGCTGCCTTCAGAAGAGTTTAGAGCAGAGGGAAAGGAAACAGGAGCTCTGGAGTGAGAGCAAGCAGTTTACCCTAGCAAAGAAGAGACGAAGCTCTGGGCACAGAGGGCTACTGGGTTTCCTAGACAAGGTCCAAGCTAGGGCAAAGTCTGGACCTGCCAGTGGAAGGAACATGGAGGAAAGGCTGTGAGAGGAAATTCACTGCTCAACATTCAGGCCAAGGAGAGATGTGTCACAGCTTAGAGTCCAGGGGGTCATTCATCACTGTGGCTTAGCCAGTCTGCTCGCAAATTGTGGTGGTCTGGGTGCAGCATAGACATGTGGTGGTAGGGCAGAAACCAATAGAGGTAAATAATGAAAAGCAAAGTCTCTGCTGGTTTATAGGTGATCTGAGGGATGATGAATGAGATGCCGTGGAGCTTAACATCAAAATGTACTTCTTTTAAGCTGAAGGTGGCTAGACTAATTCCAGTAAAATAAGACTCTCTCAAACCTTCAGCCAAAGCTCAGAATAAGTAAATTCTGAGTAACTTGCTTTTCCTGACATGTTTTTAGTCTGCATCTAGAGCTTCTGCTGGGAGTGCCTGTCAGGAATGGGCTTGTTGCATGTTTTGTATTTCCTAATCAGAGCCTGTAGTACTCAGTGCAAGTTGTTTTCCTGGAAGATGCTTTTTGTGGGTGTAGACCATGAGCTTGAAGGTAGACAAGGCACTTTCTTTAGTCCCAAGACTTTATCTGTATTAACTGAACTGAAACCCAAAAAACACCCAAAAAACCCCTAAATCCTATCTGTTACACTTAGGTGGGCAGTTGCTAATGCTGTCTGTCCTGGAATGGGCACTAACGTGGTGATGTTGGTATGTTCAGCCTGTCCATCCAGGTGTTTATCTGCCAGCAAGTGAAAGCACCTATTGTCCACTGCCAACCCTTGTCCTCTGTCTGGCTGGGAAGTAGGTCTGACTCTGCTAGCATGGCCAGAAACACAGGTTTGGTTTATTGTCTGGCTCCAGCTGCAGTGCTCAAGTGTAGGGCTGCTTGACAAATGCTCCCAGACACTCTCAGCAGCATGAATCTCATATTATTCATTTCTGTGTTTCCTGACCCTGCTTTTTTTGCCACCCCTGCACCTCCCTTTTCCTCAATTGAGAGAAACTGTGCCTAACTACTTTTTACTTATTAGTCCTAGTTTTGCTCTATCCATTCCTGAATGTTATTTCTGACACTGCTAGACAGACTATCTCAGTGTGTGCTATTATGGTATATATGTGCTATTTTGAGTCTATTATATTATATTATATTATATTATATTATACTATATGTGCTATTATGGATATGGATCCCAGGCACACTGGCCTGGCAATGTCCTATTTCCCAGAATGTTCCCAGTGCTCTACTCCAGCTATCTGTGTGGTTCAGCTGTTGCTCACAAACTTCCTCCTCAACCACTTGAGGCAGCTCTCACAGCACCATCTGCAGCTTTTGCCAGCTTCTCACAATATTCCCTCTCACATCCACCTTTCCAGATGTCACATCCACCTTTCCAGATATCTCATGTCCATTAGCTTCCACACCCTTCCCAAGTAGACCAACCTCAGGCCAGGGCCCAGCTGACAGCTTAGTGCCTGCAGTGCTATGCCCATCTTCATACTCCAGGCTGCAGCATTATGATTTGCTTGTAAATGATCCATGTGAAGACTATTAGTACAGTTATTTGACAACATAAATCTAAGTTGTTACTGAAAAGTTTTGCTTTTTTGAAGATATATGATAAGAAAGTCAAGGCAGATGTCACCTTGGAGCAGTTGTACATTTAGCAATCCAGCTAATGCCAAAACCCATGGCTGTTTAATAACAAAGCAGACTAAAAGAAGGTGGTCGTGAAATGTTTGTAGATGTCATTGCATGTTCTTTGGCAAGTCTATGGTATCACCCCTCATACCCAGAGGGTGGTGAAATGATTCAGCTTGGTTGTTTCTTTCACACCTTCAAGAATGTGCGAGGTGTCGTTTTGGATCTGCTAAGCAATGCTGGATGTCTGCCCAAACCAAAATGCTGGCCGTGGGAACAGTTGAAGTACTTACGAGAGAGAGCTGGGGGAGAGGATGTGAAAGCAGCCAATGGTAAAAGGGGAAAGCACTTGTAAGATGCTCCCTGGCATTCCAGTTTTGCACCTTTGCTGAGCACTGGTGGCACTGGTTCCTCCTGGACAGCTGAGGGCAGGGGGATACCTTCTCCACTCAGGGGTGCAGGGCAAGATGAAGCCACCTGCAGCCACGCTCACTGCGCAGAATTTGTAGTAAGTTAAAGAACTTGTGAAGGCACACATATGACAAAGGAGTAGGTAACCCACCTCTGAGGAGAAGGGATCTAGTTCAGGCTACTGTTTTCTACCTTGATAGCTGAGTGAGACTGTCCTAGGCATGAGTGCTCATTGGATTTGTATCCACCTACAGCCTACAAATGGATTGCAAGAGCATCACTGGTCAAGCTTTATTTGCAGACTAAGCTTCTGAGGGTTTAGGTTGATAGAATATGAGATTTTTGGGCATAAATCATCTTGTCCTCTGATTGCGTAGCCAGACCAAACTTATTATATTCCCAATATGTTTGGTTACTGTGTATCCCAAGTCAGAATAATATAATCTACATCACCTGCTTAAAAAAAAAAAAAACTAGAGAAATGGGACTTTTTTTTTTTTTTTGTGGAGCAGATTATGTTTAGAGAGGGAGGGAGACTCTGAAATATCTGAAAACACCCACTAACAGCAATACACAGAAACCTCTGTCTAACCACACCAAAGAGCCCCATTCTCTCCATATTTTGGACACCTTTGTCGTCTTTTGCATATATGAAAGGTGAAATATTTGGCTAGTTCCCAACTGAGATTGCACGCCCAGGATTTCACCCAGCTTATCCGCTCCAGTTGTGCACACGGTTTTACCTCTTTGCCAGCAAAGGCATTGGTGGGGTGTGCGGCCTTGGCTGGTGCTGATGCTTGGCCTCAAGAATTTGGGTGGTTAGTTCTTGGTGGCCACACACTGAGATGGCTGCAGAAAGTATGGCTGAAAATGCTTTCTGAAAACTGTATGAGGATCAGTCCTTTGACAGCATATACATATGTGCTCTTCTTGTCTGCTCTACCAACTAGCTACTGAAGAACCAACTTTCGCTTCGATGCATAGTGCCTGACAATTGATCTCCATCTTTGGGTCAGGTTCAGGAGGCATTACTACTGTGTACAATTAGAGATGACATTTTACAGTGGGTCTGTTGGCTGACACAGGTAATCAGGAGTCAGACCAAGAGAACAGCATCTGATTTGGCTGGTACTGCCAGGCCTGAGACAGGCCCACAGGTTCCCCTACCAGCGATGTCCTATCTGTATTTTGGAGGCAGAAGGGACTTGTAGGCTGATTCAGCCACTACAGGCTCACCCCACCATTAGTAAAATGGGTTGTCTTGCAATATAAGTGGGGAATGGCTATCTTTTGCTGCTCAAGGAGAGGGTAGCAAGGAACCACTATGCTAGGGAGCTGCTACATGAGCAAACTCTGCAGTTTGAAGGTGCAGAGAGGCCTCTGGTTCTAACATAATCCATGACCAAAAGCTTGTTTTAGCAAATAGAGAGCATTTGGAAAGCTTTATTGAGGCCTGGAGCAAAAAATCTGCTGCTTTTGAGAGGACCTGCATGGCCCAGAGGTGGTGGAGGATCTTCACAGGAGTGGAGCAGATCCTGTGCCCCCAGTCAGTCCCTACACACACATGCTTGTTGTCAACATCACTGACTTGCTCTTTCTTCAACAAGCACCTAAGTGGAAGGAAGGCCTCTGTGACTCTGCTGGAGTGGCATGGAAGTGTATTCCTCCTGTAACCCAGAAGCATTTCTGAGCACCTTCATGGATCATGTGGGTCAGGAAGAGGCTGTCTAACGAGCATTTTTCAGGAGGCCTGCAAGTTCTGAGGAGGCCATAGATATGCTCTCAGAAGGTTTTCTCTTTAAGTCAAGTTGCACATGCTGCGAGGACTCTTGTTCTCTCAGCAGGGGTGGGAGCAGCCTTTGGCAGAGCGGTCGTATGCATGGGGCTCTGGCACCCACCTGCAGTGCAGTTAAGGCAGGTCTGCATATTTGGGAAGCATTTCCACACAAACAGAGGCGGATTGCTTGTACACAAATATATATATACCTGTATCTTATGTGGCGTGTTTCTTTGAACTGATCCAGTATCCCACTGAAGAGACTAGAAGGTGGGTAAAGCCTACAAGCCTGCTCATGGCAGTACTGATTTGCATGAGCACGTCCTTGCTTTTGAAGCAGGCTACTGTTCTCAGCAGACTGCAGCCTTTTTCTGATCTTCTTTTGTATTTTTCAGTAGGCAAACACTGCATATGCTCTGCCTCTCTGAAGTCTTCTTTTGCAGTGCAAGAAACACATCTCTGTTAGTGCTCTACACAGCCTCAGCAGCTGAGGAAGCAAATGGCAACCAGTGGAGACTGGTGGTGTTCAGCTGGTGTTCTCCACTGGGAAGTCTTCTGGATCAGCTCCATAAGCTGTGGTCTCCCTTCCTGCTGTCTGCTTCATCCCCAGTGTGTATTACACTTGCCCCAGCTTTGCAGAGATAATTTGCACTCTCCTAGTTCATTAGCTGCTACCCCCTCCTGTCTGTGGGCAAAAAAAAAGCCCTTACTGTTCAAAAGAACACATGCAGCAATCATTAATGCTGACCCTAATTGTGCCAATTCAAACCACTCAATAGCTCTAATTAAAACCTCTCTTGTGAAGGGCACTGAACAGTAACAAAACTGTCACCCCGAACAATCAAATCATGGAGCTAAGAATTTTTTTTTGCCCTGTTGTTTTCAAATGTTGTTGCTGCTGTTGGAAGGGTCATCTGAAAGGATTAACTATGGGGCTTTTGTCAGCTGCAAAGGCGGGGGGAGCATCTAAACTCAACCGACGTCTTCTGGTCACAGTTTGAAATCAGAAGACCCCAACTCTTTTCCAGGTCTCCTTTCATCCAGTTTACCCACCCCCATGCAGCAAGCAACACCTGCAAAGTAGACAGGCTTTTGGTTATGAGACACATGGACACCACAAGTCAACTTAAACATCTGTAAAGGAGGGGGTGAGGGGGAAACCCAGCTGCTCCTATCCCTACAACCTTGTTTCTCAGGGTCCCTGACTACACTTTCCTGTGTGCCATAAATAACTCTGCAATTACATTAATTGGTTGCATATTTGTTGACACAGGGGTGGACAGGGGTAGGCTATGGTGGGAGGATTTTTGCTTTCGGTGCAATTTTATACTACTTTCTTCAGATGTCCCTTAATCCCCTCTCTCCCCTCCTCCATTATTTAGGATTCACATGTCTTCCGGAATAACTTTATAAATCTGTGGGTGGGTTGGTGAAGGGGGAGAAAGAGCGTTCAAATTCATTTGATGACACCCATGAGCACACATCTGTTCTGCCGAGTTTCCCTAGAAAGGTCTATCAATCAAAAGGAAAAGGTTGATACGTATCACAGTGAGATATTTCAAAAAGGTGGTCGCAGGCGACTGTGTGCTGGAAGATTTCTTCCTGCACCAAGTTTCTGACAGGGGTCAGAAGAAGGAAGTGGTATGTATGTATGCCTAGAATTTTTGTACGTTTACAATTTTTTAAAGAAGGTAGTGAAATTAATAGAGCAACAGCATTAACTACCAAAATCCCAGCCTTGGTATGTTTTGCTTTGTTCACTTTTGAATGTGTTCTGAAGGCCAAATCTGGGATCAAATGTAACAGCCTAAAATTCTGCAAGGACTTTTGTATCTGTGGTTCTAGTTTAGACCAGTATAGGCACACATGCTAGCTACCAGATGTGGCTCTGGGTTCAAACCACCATTTCAGAGTATTTGGTATGGGGTGCTTGACTGAGTCTTTTCTTCCAATGTCTCCTTGGCTTGCTTTCTTTCTCTAGCAGTAATCAGAGTTGCAGTAAGAAAGTTCATGGCATGTTGTGTTTCATCTTTCCTTCTTTCATCCTTCCTGAGCTGCTGTCCTAGCTGAGGAGTAGGGAGCAGGATGATACCCGTAGAGCCTTGGCAGTCTGCCTCCTCAAACACCCTGAGCACTTTCTGTTAAAAACCACCTTCGTTGTTTCTTGTTCCGACTGCTGGGTTGCGCCGTGTGCTGTTACAACATTGCCTTGTCTCAGCAGTGAAGCTGTTCCATTTAGTGATGGGTAAAATAGCCCACATTTAGAGCACAGCTTGACTCAGCCTTGAAGTATTTAGCCTTGGTTAGTGACTAAGCACAAAATCTTGATGCATAAGCACACATTCTTTATGTATAGAAGCAACAGGACAAAACTTAAGAATGTTTTAAAAATGCCTTGGGGTGAATAGCCTCTTTTTGTGCAAACTCTTAGCACTCAGTCATCTGCATCATCTGAACAGACATGCTCAGGATAAGCTTGATTTTCACCAGTTTGCCTTGGACCCTGTAAATCCTGGCCTAGGGGTCTGCAGAAGGGCCCCACTCTTTTATAAAAGTGGGGGTGCTGCACTGCGGTATATGATGGTGCTGACCTGCTCCTCTCTTTGTGTCACTACTGAGGGGTGTTGCAACACTCTAGTTCTCAATGGTAATGTACTCTTACAAAGGGATGAAGAAGGATAGGTGAAACTACCATACAGCGTTCAAACTAGTGCTTTTCAAAGCAAGGTCCCTTTGGCAGCAGCACTGGAGAGAAGAAACCAAAACGCTTTGTTTTTCTGTCTGTCTAGGACTGTGGGAGAAAGCATGACATTCATGCAAGGCTCTTACACTGCTTGACACTTGCTCAAGAGGGGGAAATAAGACATAGTCAGGTGTTTTGACCAGCTCCATGTCCTTTTAGCACATCAACAGCCTACTAAAATCTGAGAACAAACCCTTGGACCTGTGTCATCTCTAGGCTCTGGAAAGCATCACCTCCTTTTCTGAGCTTGCCTGTCTTTGTGCAGGAAGCTCTGCATCTCTGTTGATCTGTGAGCTGAGGGTAGGGGATTTCTGTAAAATACACTCTGGTATAGATTCCCATCACTTTCTGTATGGATCTCCCACGGTCTCTGTCTGCCCTTCTGTCCTCATTCCTTGCCCCCATTTTCTAGGCTGCAGTGCTGAAGCCTATCCTCTTGCCTAAGCTGTTGCACTTTAATTTTCAACAGGCCTCTATTGCTCTTGCACCTTGTGTGTGGTCTTTGAACGTTATGTGGCTCAGCAGCTGGGAATAGTGAGTGGGTGGGCAATTTAAAACAGAAAAGACTCTGTATCAGCACAGGGCTGAGGTTTGAACTCTGCTCAGCTTTGGATACGTGTAGCTCGTTCTCAGGGCTGTGATTTAAGTGCAGTTTTGTTGATGTCAGTGTGAAGCCTAAATCAGTGCTAAGAAACTGCTAGGGAAGAATAAACAAACTTTGCCTGTCCGATAACGGGTGTTACACTTGGCCCTGGTGAAAAATTGCAGGATCAAGGCATTTTGAAATTTGTGTCCCGCTGTTTTGTCACCATTTTGCCTCCCCAGCTTGGAAGATTAAGAGTGTCTAATATGATGCCAGGGCTTCTTTGCTGAAGGATGTTTCTGAGCTGTTTTCAAGCCATTTAGGTCACAATTCTGATTCTGAGTTTCGTGAAGATAAGGACTGATGATGGAGGGAGGCCAATGAGGGGAGCTCCAACCTGCAACACAAAATGCTTTATTCCATTCATCTAAGCATCTCTCTGAGACAAGCTAAAAGTGCTCAAGTGATGAAAAAACAATCCCAATGTCATGACTTGCTGACAGGCGCACAGGGCCTGATCCTCAGCTGATCCTCCTCCTTTTTGCTGTTGCCTGTGCTGGTGGAGGATCACAAGGAAGGGAGGTCAGGCACGAGACCTTGCCTTCCATGTGCCCTGGCATGATCCCTTATACTCACTACTTTTGCTCTTTTGATGGTGCGTCCACTCCACATGAGTGCTTGTTTATGGCAGATTCACCACCTGCTCTCCATCACATTTGCAACCCAGAGTAACCAGTCCTCAAAATTTCAGTGTGGAGGTATTTCTTTCCCCACCCACTTTCCAGCTATCCCACCCAGGTAGACAGGATGAGCAGAAGGAATCCTTGCCTTGATAAGATTGATAAATGAGTTTGGAACAGAGCTCCTCTCTTCTGGAGTCCATATGGAGTCCAACCCAACTTCAATCTCATAGCTGACTCGAAAGGAAAAAAAAATTGGCAAGTCGCTAAGTACTGTTAAAGATTCTAAAAGTTACAGATATTGTCATTTGGCGCTCTTTTTGGAGCCTGGAGTGATGTTTTATTTACTTTACAAAATTAAAAAGTGCACAATGAACATTAGAAATCTGATAATTTATAGATATTTATTATCAGAAATCTGATAATAATAGATTATTTGAAGAGTCATTTAATTTTCCAGTGCCACATAAATACCTGTCATTGACCACACTGTACCGGATCTCATACCAATTCTCAACATTATATCCTAGAATTTACAAAACACATACAAGAATGAAAATGCAGAAAAGGAGAATATCCTTGCTTTCAAGGAGCTGGCAGATTACTGACATCAGCCAGGTTGTTTTAGAGGTTCTATCCCTGAATCTAGGTATGTGCTTCTGCAGACAAAAATACATACTGAAGCTCAAATGAGCTTTACTGCCTCTTTACTGCATCTTGCACTTTACTGCACTCTTTTTTTTGTTTTGTTTTCTTTTCATAATGATACTGGTGTATGGCCAACAGCCTCTTCCTGTGGTGGAATAACATAAGGGCATGAAGGTAAGGCTGGGATCAGATGGACAGGCACTAGTGAGAGATGTGGGTTTGGCAGTGATGGGGAACTAACCAGAACTACTAGCAACTCTTTAGGAAACCAAAGTGCAGCCAGGACCCACACAATTCAATATACTTTCTATACAAAAGGTCAGCACAGAATTTCTATATGAAGTATGAATGTGGTGGCAGACTCTGGATGGATTTCTTGGAAAAGGTTTTGCAACCCTGTCATATTTTTAACAAAGCTTTTTGCCCAAGTACAAGTAAACATTCTGCAAAGAGCTTTGAGGGTGAAAAGCTCAATAGGACATTTGTTATTCCTAACAGGGTTTCTGTTTCATTCAGGCATATATCTTTCATAAGAAGCTGAGTGTCCATTTTGCTGACATAATCCAGCAAGTACACCCTGAGACATGTTAATAGCAGTGTGTCTCCACATCTCAACAAGTGTGAATACTTTGCCACCAGCAGCATCTGGGCTGACAATGGGATGACACTGTAAAATGGTTGTATGCTGTGACATGAATTCTTTCAAGCTCAATGACTCTTGATTTCTAGCCTCATAATCACTATGAATCGAGCTTATTCCTTCCCACTGCCCCCAAATTCAACTTGTGTCTGGGTAGCTGAAGGAAAATGTATTCTACCCCACTTTTGGGTGACAGCACAGACTCTCCTGTGGCTGCTATTCCAGCCTGCATGAGTGTACTCAACTGTGGCTTTTTTGTCTTTATTCTGGGCTGCCCTGAGCATACCTTTATATGGAAATTTAGAGGTGTCAGCACAGTAAAAAAGTCTCCTCCACTGCTTCAGTTTCTCAGCAACCAAAGCCTGGCAGCAATGGATAATTCTTTGATTATAATTATCCAAATGATTTAATAGGCAAGATGTTACAAAAAAGTGCTCTAAATTCTGCATTGTTGCAACTGACAACAATCTCACACCAAATTTCCCATACTCTTCTTTACTTCTTTTATGATAAAAAGTGAACTAAATCTAGATCTGCTGCAGTGCATGTACTGACTTTAAAAAGGAACCAGTAACATTAATTTGGTCCCTAAATGCAATTAGCTCATATTTGGAGGCAGTAGAGTATTCTTTCCTGAAAGTGTGAGTAATCATTTCTGCTAAATGGGTGCAAGAGGGGATACATTCCCTGATGGAGGCTGTGGCATAGAGATCCCATGACAGTTCTGTTGTGGGTGCCAATACTGTTCAAAAGAGGACAGCAATCTTCTGAAACTTGTCTGAGGACAAGACAAGTAGATGCAGAGGCAAATAATCAAAGCAATCAAACAGTTCTCCCTGAATAGTTGTCAAGACCACCAATATATACGTCCTGTGCCATGGGTTTGTGGTGGTGTGCATGATATGCATGCACCATAGCAACAAGATATTAATCATCAACACATACAGGCCCATGTTGGGGTAAGTCTTTGGAGGCGCAAGTTGTAGACTGCATCTGGTATACAAAACATGCCTCAACGGTACCAATTTCAGTGTTACCTCCAGCAGCACTGCATAGTTGAATTCATTACAGTTGGGCTTACATCTTCCTCAGAAGGATCTGAATGTTAGGCCCGGCATAAAAATGCCTGGACATGAAGAACAACTTCTCTTCTAGTTCTGTGCCCCTCTTTCTTTGTAGTTTTCCGTTAAACACCCTGGGCAAGTTCTTTGCTGGTGAGGCACCAGTGACTGAAGTGGCACTATGCCAGCCCAGCATTTGGCACTACGTCCTCAGAGTGATGGCAGGGATTTTCAGAAGAGCTCCAGCGAGAAGGTTAGCACCCAATTGCTCTTATGCTTGGACACTAGCCTCTTGTCAGCTCATCAGGACTTCTGCAATGCTACTGATGACCAAGGCAGGTTTTTCCCATTTGCCAGCAACCTGGAAAGTGTTAGCAAACAATTTAGTGCCACTAAAGTTTCTGTTTCAGTAATTTGCTTTACTTACCTAGATTTTAATTTGAAGATGACATACCAATAAAGTGCACCTATACCAATTGGAGTACAGGCACGGTATGCCGAAGTTAGACATGGGTTTTCAATTGTGAAGGTGACTCACCACTGGAACAGACATGTATTCTCTCTCTTGCTGGTGTCTTTAAACTGGAGCTGGATGTCCTCTAGCCACCTGGATGGTGCTTTTTGATGGTTTTGAGCTCAGAACAGCTCAGTGAAGTGTAATGATTGTGATACACAGACCAGGCTAGGGAGTTTCTTCTGGCCTGATTATTGCACAAGGCAGTTACTGTCTGCAAAGGAAATGTGTGTCCCCACAGAGGAACACCAGGCCATGGGAATGTTGGTCAAAGCTGGAAGTACATGCTGCAAGGTTATAAACAGCTATTGACCATAAGGGGCTCAAAAGGTTCACTTACTGGGAATTTCTGACCCTCTCTGGAACTTTTACTTGGTCTTTAGATGCTACTGGTGTCAGGGTTTCATAGGCATTGGAGGGTAAGTTTCCAGTGTTCTTTGTTAGGAAAAAAGAAAGCAATATTTTTTTCATGGTGGTAACGAGCATTTATATAGCAGAGGGATCCTGGTGTCTGTGGGGTTTTCTGTGGAAAACACCCCAAAGACAGTCATGTTTAAATTGCAAGTGATAAAAAACACATGAAGGCATCACAAAATAGGTCAGATGCGAAAAAACTCCCTATGAAATTGGAGAGTGGAATGTAGGCAAGTGGGGTATTGTTATCTGGGCTGGAATTTAATCAAGATTCAATTATGAGGTGATGTGGTACTTCAGTGGTGGGATCATCGCCTCAACAAAGCTCTGCTAGATTCTGCCTGTCTTTTCACAGATGTCAGGTGTGCACTAGTATAACTTGTCCAACCTCAACAGAGCTGATCCTGATGTACACAAGGACACTCATATTCAGATTTCCCAGCTCTCCCCCTCCTCTTCCCCTCCAGGTCTCTCTGCTCGTGTCATGTGGAATGGCAGAAGTTCAGGTGTGGATCAGAGAGACTTTGAAATGGAAAATCAGAGAATACCGCAGGTCATATTGAAGAAGAGCTGGCAAAGCTTAGGACTGGGATAGCAGAGTGGTGAGGGTTAGGACTAAGGTACATTGCTAGGCTTGTATGGGGTGCTGGGTTTGGAGTTCCAGAGAGATCTGCAAGCCAAGAATAATGAATACTGGCAGAGCTCCGTGTGAGTAACAAACGGCTTATCCTGCCTAGGCAAATGACAAAATGTTACGTACTGGCACTTTTTAAATAGATTTAAAAAAAAAAAAAAAAAGAAAGAAAGATTAAAACAACCGCCATAGCTAAACACGCTGCTTTGCTCTGATAAGATGCCAGAATTGTATGACTTCTACTTTGTAACAAGGTTCTTGTGTGGGTGTAGCAGCCCCTCCTCATACCTAGCGGATACACTCTGGGGAATTTTTACAACACTGAGTATTGCCTCTTGTAAGGTCACTGAGTAGGAAAGTTAACAATGCTCTGTGAAGAATTGCATGTCTTGTGTGTTTCCATCAGAGCACCATGGAACAGTCTGATGGAAAGGTTATCGTCACTGTTGTGTACACAGCAATGACCTCCCATGCATATTGTTCTGTAAAATGTTGGGCCTCTGCCCTGCCATGCCCTCCATCAAAGTCATGCCTGTAACTTAAAAATGAAGGACCTGATGTAAATTTAAGTCAGTCCAGTTCACAAAACACCTCTATCTCTCAGACAGCAGGTAGATAGAGGCTTGGCGCTGCCTCCATTGCTTGGGGTCTACATCTTGTTGCTGTTACGCTGTTATGATACTGCTCTCTTTTTAGCTCCTGATCAGACAAACATGTTTAGAGGCTGGGCCCTGCTGGTGATGCATCTCCATTTTCCTCCTGTTCCACATTTGGAGCCTTGTTGTGTGATGCAACACCCACTTTCTTCTCAAGCCTCTCATTGTCAAGTGCCTGGTTATGCTTGGACATACTGGGATCTACATGCAGCCTAGAAGGGCTTGTTGCCTCAGATGTCAAACTTGATCTTAGACGTCAAACTTGATCTTGGGATGGTTTTCCAGGTTCAAGGTTATGTGTTACCAAAGACTCCAAGCACATCACCTCCACAAGGTCTCTAGGCTTTAGTAGGTGACATAGAGCAATGGGCTCTGCAGTTGGGAAAGCAGGGGAACATCTTCAGGGATGGTAGTCTCTGTGCTTGTGGGTTAGCCATGCTTTGAGCCCCCGGCATGGAGGAGACAAGAGGACCTACACTCACTGAGACGCGACTCATTTCCACGGTAGCCTTGGCCCAAGAGTGCTGAACCGAGGAAAAACCATACGTGGACCATGAGGTAATTTCCAAATTTACTTGTTCGTTGGCCCGACCGGGCCGCGGGGCT
>JANRGW010052219.1:19802-33601 GCA_024733675.1 Psilopsiagon aymara | reverse complement strand
GGTGTAACGGGTTCAAACTTAAACAGGGGAAGTTTAGATTGGATATGAGGAAGAAATTCTTTACTGTAAGGGTGGTGGTGAAATGGAATGGGCTGCGCAGTGAAGCTGTGAATGTTCCATCCCTGGCAGTGTTCAAGGCCAGGTTGAACAGAGTTTTAGGTGGCATGGTCTAGTGTGAGGTGTCCCTGCCCATGGCAGGGGGGTTGGAACTAGACAATCTTAAGGTCTTTTCCAAACCTAACTATTCTGTGATTCTATGATTCCATGAATCACTGTGAAAATCTGTTATATTCAGCAGCTTTGTACATATCTTGATTCTTGCATGTGCTTCAATGTTAATAAATACTTTCCTGGTTCAGTCATTGTGACTTCATGTGATCAACATGAACTTTGTGTCTCACCGTCATTTGAAAATGCATTTTTCTGATTCTATTTAATAGTCAAACCCTGTCATTATAGATTTTCTATGGTGACATACAGCAGTAGCAAACTGATGTTTGAAAACCACATGCAGACACTTTTGCTGAGGTGACTGATGTGGTGTTTACACAAGGTTTTAGACGTTTTCCCAGCCATAATGACCACAAGAAGTCTATAGTGGAGGAATATCATATGGGACTCAATCCTCTTCCTTTCTCTCCTTAAAAAAATGTTTTACTACTAAGTATGAAAGTATCTAACCTCTTGTCTATTCAACAAGTATTTGTTACTGGACCAGTAAATTTTTCTTTTCGGCTTCTTATTATAGCTCTTAACATGTCTTAATATTAGAATCCTGCCTTAACTGAACTGAATTTTTCTTAGTTGGTGCACATATGAAAATTACTTATATCAGAATGTCACTAAACCATGCAGACTTGATAATCCAAATTAATGGCTCAATTTTGTATCTCAAATTCATCCTTTAATAAGTTTTAGATTCCTAAATTGCTACACATGTGAATGCAATGTCTCAGGAAAGTGCTGTACATCAGGAAAAACTTTTTTTTCTTTTACCTGTTGAATAGTTTCTAGATTTCTGAATAATCTATTGTTATTTAGTTATTTTCTAACACTATCCATTCTGATAGCCATTATATGTTATTAGATAAACATGCTTAGTTATCCAGTACCCTGATGCTCTTAAAACATCTCATTACTTATAGAAAGCATGGAATTAAATGAAAATAGTCATAGCATTGCAGATTGGTCTATAAAGTATATAAATGTATGAAAATTAATCATTTGGAATGTAAAGGTCTGGAAGATAAATACACTGGAGGAGGTAAAAGGAACAAAGGTCTCTCTAGCACATGGAATAACACAAGTTTTTCAAACAGTTGAAAATAATAAATTTTAAAGTTATTAGCTAAGTGATTTACATCTTTATGCATTCTTTTGCTCATAAATATTTGACAATAATTCCTTTTCGTCCTTTCAGGACTCTCTGAATTATATTAGAAAAAGTATTTCTAAGCATAATCAAATTCCGAGTAAAATGGCCTTAGGCAGATCATAACAAACCATACCACAAAAAAATTCCCTGGTGATTGGCATGTAAAAGTTTAATACAATGTGCCCTGAATTTTGGCACTGTTGGTGTAGACAATAAACGCTTGGGCTTATGGCTACACTTGGGCTAAGCAAACAGAGTGCTTTAAACTGTGTTTCAGGATGTGGTCATTTGGAATGCACTAGAGTTCCTCAGCACTTTCTTCTGCAAGCACACTGGTGTCAATCATCCACATTTTGGTACATCAGGGTTTTCATTAGTTCTATAACTGCCTGACCTTGTGCCAGACTTCAGCAGACAGGTAGTTCATAACCCTTTACTGTCAGAATTAACATTCATGGTACTGCTTAAACTGCAGAACAAATTCAGAGTTCATTATTAAATGAGGCATATGTTGCTACACTTATAACTGATTCAGTCTAGTTATTTTTAGTTTGACCTTTTCTGTATTCATCAAATCAGCTTTCAAATAGGCATTGAGGTACCCTTTACTCTTAGCTATAAAAGATTCTTAGACATTATTTTTTTATGGAATTTTCTGGCAAATTCTCATATATCAGTACTTTACTGATATACTAAGCACCTTTCTGTTAGCTTAAGTAAAAACAAGATAAGATGGAATCATGTCAATGTTAATGATCACATTCTTCAGCTATATCATCCCTCTTTGCCTCTGCTGTTATGCCAGTAATTGAAAAGCTAGCATTATCAGTTCAGTATAGGGTGGAAACTTCCACAAAGGATGGCAAAAATTGTGTGAAGGTGAAAGTATCAACATTATTAAAGTACATTTACTCCTAGTGTATCTCCACAGATAAAATGTCCCCTTTATTATTCTGATTTTCTGGATATCTCATCTTCTTCCTCATGAAGTAAGGCACTGAGAACACACTCTAAAGTTCAAACTCGCTGTAACAGGACAGGTTTAAGAACAGTTTCTTGTCATTTTCCTTTAACTATCTTGGATTTTTAAATTCTAGTATTGAAAAGACTTGAAACTGAAAATATCCAGCTCCCACTGAAATCAATGGCATCTGATTAACACCTTTTAAGATTATAGCCTGTAATATCTTTACCATTACAAACCACTAAGAGGTGAAAACTACTTCATTTTGGAGTGAATAGAGATATAGAGTTTAAAAATTTCATCTTCCTTTATTTCTCTTTTGGCAGGCTTAGGGCTCACTTATTGTCACATAATAATTTCATACCCTATGAGGACAGCTATGCTATATAGCTGCACACAAAACCATTTTGTTGAATTAACCCTTTGGGGCTCATAGAAAACAATGAACCACAAAACTGGCAAGAATTGCAATGCTGAGGTGTCCTGATTGAACTTCAGGTTACTGTATGAGGTAACAAAAGTCCATTCTCCTAAGAAAAAAAAAAAAAAAAAAAAAAAAAAAGAATTCCGTATTCTTTTTTTTCTGAATCATACAGATGAAAATTTCAGCTCATATCCAGCATGATGGATTCAGGAACATTTATTTCCCCTGCCACTTTTTTTGTAGCTATTCAGGTACCAAATAAAGGTGCTGCTGCCATGCTAACTAAAGGGAAGCATGTTTATTTCTGCAGAAAAAAATATTTTTTATACTTTTCTGTAGCTGCGCACATGTATTACATTCTAGATCCTGAAGACTATTTTTTGTTATTTACATAAGTAGAAAACTCCGACACTTTAAGTGTCATAGTCAAAAATTAATAAGCAACATTCAGTATAAAACATACCAAAGTTTGATTTATTTCTTGACAATATTTGCATAAGTTTTACTGAGTTTTCAGCCTTATAGAATGTTTCAACTTTATAGCATTTATTAAGCTACATAATCACTTGAAGGCAAGCAAGGATTATTAGTTTAACGCTGTCTATGGGGGCCTTACTAAGATTTAATTTCTACAGAAAGATTCAGATATGCACAAAAATAAGAGTTATGAATATAAAAGGTAGAAATGTGTGCTTGTAACTTAGGTGCCCAGTGTACTTTGCTTAAACTTAAGAAACAATCTCTAACATCACCACAGTCCATAAAGGCGCTCCAAGGTGCTTCTTTTAAGCTTCTTGTGATTAATTCCAGAGGGTAAAGAGAAATCTTGAAGTTTATACTCCAGACTCAGCCTCCCTTCATTTGAGCCTAAAGGATCAGGTTTTCGATCTGATTCAGCTCTTTTCTCGGTTGCCCCTTTACATAGCTTTTACATATAATTTGGGCAAGCAAGTTCTCAGATCTAGAATGAGTCTTGATTTAGGTAGGAAGTGAGTGCAGAACAGGCACTCTGAACCTACTTGTATTTAGGCATGCCAGGAAATCTCACACTAAGCTAAAGGATGCATAAAATTGGGAGATGTTTGAAAACAGGTGAATTCAATTACTGTTTGGGTAATAAAGAGGCTTGAAAAGGTCTCAACCATAAGACTTATGTGCAAACCCCAGAAATATTTTTAATTTTTATGTGACACTTATGATGTCCAGCCAAGAAAAACAGAAAATTTTAAAGCTACAGATTTTTTTTTGGTAGAAAATATTAAATTATATGCATCCTTCTGTACTCTAATTTTAAAGGATATCTTAGTTTCCTTTTATTTTAAAATAAAGTAAGAATACAGATTAAAAAAACAAAACTGAAAACACAGATATGAATCCTGTAATGGAGAGAGAAAAGCAATGTGCAAGAAAAAGCATTATGCATATTGTGTTTTGCAAAAAAGGAGGAACTTTTTTCATAAAAATGAGAAATACTGGAGCTGATACTAAACTTCTAAATAAGATGCCACATCTGGTGTTTCAACATGAAGTACTTGTTTGTTCAAATTGATTATCCAAGCTTATCCTCATAATACTAAAATAAGTAAAATACTCCCAAACAATAAGGAGTGTCCATTGGTCGTTTTAGGAACCAGGAAAAGTCTGTGGGCACTTGAACTAGAGTCCTAAATACTGGCTATCTTTTTTTAAATTACCTATGTTATAAATATTTTTTTTTTCAAAGCATCTGAATTTTCAGGTAATATCAGATAAATAGTATTAACAATACCTGCTTTTAATTTTGTCTGGACACCTTGAAAATTGAAATGAAATTCAGACAGCCTCTTTATCACCAACCTAATAATTTGATTTGATCAGTGCTTACTTTCTCTAAATCTAGTCTTGATTTGCAAACATCAAAAAACCCATTACCTCCACAGCAAAGAGCTGCTCTTCTTGAACTTCACTCCAAACTTTTATCCATTAAACTTCACAACCTTAACAAGGTCTTATATCTAGTAAGCCAGTTCTCTGTCATGAAGGCAAGGCAGAAAACATAGTTAAGTTTTTTTCTGTAAGATATCATATACGGTCCTTAATTTTATATGAATAATATCAAATAACTCTATATATTCTTAATGCTGCTGTGTCTTCTTTTAGTTTTTACTTTCTTACTTGGGGAAAAATGCAGTTTATGGCAAAGAATTGTTGTCTCAGAAATTTCTTCAGAAAAGGAGAAGGGGAAAAACCCCACGGTGTTATCTTTGATTTCATTTGACACTGAAACATTTAGTTTTACCACACTGAAGGGAAAGAGTTTTTGCCTATTCAGTTCAATGTCAACATATTTTCCCAAACTGCTCTGGTACCATGGAAGAGTCTTGTCCCTCCATCATGCCCCCATTTTCAGCTGGGGCTGGTTGCATTGCATCCTCCTTCACACAGTGTAGTCTGCCTTCTCCCTGAACTGACGTCATGTCACAGGTATTCCATGAAGAAAGTTTGATTTATCAAAAAATATCAGAGAAGATAACTGACCTTCAGCTCATAAGTGGAATAATAAATGCTAACTATGCAGTGCGGAAGCTGGACCAATATAAACCAAAACATTCTGCTTTTTCTTATGGCCTGTGTTAAAGCTTAGTATGTTATTTACAACAGCAACAAAAAAAAAAAAAAAATTTTGCTTTCTTTCTGTGATGAAAACCATGAGATATTTCTAGTAGAGGGATCATGCATCATTGCTTTTTTTCATACGTGCAGTGGAAAGTAAAAGATGTAAAAAAACCCAACCAATCAAAAAAAAAATCCCACCAAAACCAAAACCAAAATCCAGCAAAACTCATTGTTAGGTACTTTTAGGATAAAAATGGTGGAGTAGTGGGGACAACTAGTACACTTATTTGATGATGGAAGTCTATGACAGGATCATTACCAGTTATCTGCCTTTCTTGAATGGAAGATCACAAAATCAGAATATCTTGGATTTGTAGAGACCACTGTAGGCCTTCTGATCTGACCATCTGGTCAAAACAAATGCATTTTCATAATTAGATTAAGTTTTTGGGGTTCTTGTTCAACCAAAATTTTATCTTGTGAGATGTAAATTCCTTAGCCTCTTTGAGTGACCTGTGCCAATATTTGTCCACAGTTATGATGAAGAAAGGTTTATTTTTGTGCCTCATCTGTGTATCCCATATTGCAACATGCATCCTTTATCTCCTGTTCTCTCACCTTGCACCTCTGAGAAAATTCTGGCTTCATAGGTAGCTACAGATACCTCCAAGTTCTTTCCTCATCTCACTCTTAAGTCTGAGCAAGCTTGCTCAGATTCTCCTAATTCCTGACCTTCCTGCTTGCCCTCCTCTGGGCCTGCAAATGCCTTTTTGTTTCAGGGAGCACAAAACTGAACATATTTCTCCACATATGGTCTCACAAGTGCTGAACAGAGGGAATGATTACTTCCTTTGACTTTCTGGCTATGCTTGCTTGTACCTCCTTTCACAAGTCTTTGTGATATATACAATGCAGAGTATTACTGTGTGGTGGCCACAACAATAATTTCTCATACTAAAATAAGGGTTTACCTGTATCTCAGTCTTATTAAATCTGTAAAGTTCAAAGAGATAGGAAAGATTACTGGTTTATTCCGCCTCTGTTCATAGCATATTCAGAACAGAACTAGTTTTCTGAATTTACAGTCCAGTTCTCTGCTGTGCCTTATCTAAATTGAATGTGATGTCAATATTTTAGCTCTAGCAAAGTACAGAAGATACCAGAGTGGCTGCTCTATCCAGCCCAACTTGAACTGATTTTTCAGGGAAGATTTTGATAGATGATGTAAAATATTTTCATAAATTAAAGCTTTATTACTTCTGACGTATTCCCTTCATACATTAGCTCTGTAATTCGAGTCACAAGAATGATCAAGATCAATAGCAAGATTTTTTTCTTCTTAAGATCAGAAAGATTATTTTTCAGAGTTTCATTTCCTCAGCTCTATTTGCAAACAATTTTTTTTCCTCTGTCATACTACAAAAATGTATCTTTTTTTCTGACCATTGTTCTCAAGTCAAGATAGCCTTACTGGGACAGAGAACACTCTGTAAGACTCAGTTTCTACAGATTAGGTGTAACAGGAGACATGATGCAGTCAGCATCCAGGATTACTCGTGTTTCATTCTGACTATCTCCTGTACACTGAGTGAAAATGAGTCTAAACCAGAGGTGTGCTTGAAGCATGAATTTCAGATCAAGATTCAAATGCAGCTTTTGAGGTTGCTCATAGGAAAGGTTCAAGACTTTTTAAGTAGAGGCTTTTCAAGCTGTATATGAGATAAAATAATTTGGTTTCAGATTTTGTTAATGATGCAGTAGTTTGTTTTCTTTTTCACAATATTTTAATCTCAAGATCAAATATGAGCATTTCAGAAAAATAAAAACTGAAAACTTCGAAGAAAATAAAAATGTCTGTATTATTTCTACACACAAATAAAGTAGCAGGAAAAAAAGGAATGTTGTGTAATGCATTTAAATTGTGCTTTTGACCAGATATTGAAGAGATAATCTAGAATAATGTCAGACTCTCTAAGACATCACACCTAATTTCATGCGTAACTCTCTAGGAAGTAACTCACATTGTATTGCCCAGTAGAGGTATCCTAGATAACACAAGGTGTCTCAATGGGAACTAGGCACTCATGTTTAGGCATATGAGTGCCCATGCTGAACTTCGTGCTCTCTGGAATATTTAGCCTGTTTCTATCTTGATTTTGATATGTGGGAAATAGGGAAATGGAACTTAACTTTCCAAAGCTTTGTAGAGATGTGGGACCAGAATGTTCTGTTTATAAGGTTAGAATTTTAACTATTTTCTACTCCTCTTTAGGTCAGTTAGAGAGGCAATTTTTCTTTTTCCATCCACAACTATGTTATAGGAAATTTGTACCTATTCACTTAACTTGCTCTGTTGAAGGAGATCCTGCTTATCACATTTGTATATTTAATAGTTCTGTAATTTCCTCTCAAAGTTCTCTAATATTTTGAAAAGGCAAGGAAGAAACTCTCACTTACTCCCACAGAATTGAACTTATTTTCAGTAATGTCTCTGGGCAGTTGGCCAGAATTCAAATTTTCCGAAGTTAAAAAAAAAAAAAAAGAGATTTCAAAATAGATGTTTAGAATACCTAAGTAATTAACCTATTAACAAGTAAAAAAAGAGTTTGAAGTTAGTGGTCTCAGATCAATTCAACTTTCTTGGCAGCTGCTTCCACTTTTCTTCCCAGCAATGAAAAACTATAGATAAATTTGAATTTTTAACAGAACTGAGATGTTAGTAAATCAAACTGAATGTTATGTTGCCTAGTATTTGATAAATTTGATTTTTTGAAGGGATCACTATCACTATTTACTGTGGAGTTTTTTCACTATTTCCACTTCTGAATGGTGCTAGGAAATGCAGAGTAAGCACACATAAAATAACCCCCAAACAATTTCCTTCGGGGAAAATGAATTCATCATTATGAAAACTGTATAGCCATAATACATTCTGCAAAAATGATCACATATTTCAGGCCATTGAATTTTACTCAAAGACTGGTTTTCTGAGTTGAGAAAAGTTTTACATATATTCTCATTTAAAAGAATTTCACTCACCTTGGGTTGGAAATGTTCATTTCCACATTTTATTAGCACACTAGAAGTTGTACACTCATACAGAAAACTGCCAGACCTGTTGTGTTGGTTGAGACAAGTTTATAAATGTATAATATGTAGCCACACATCAGTCATACAAGCAGAAACTCTTTCTGTTGAACCAACATTTCTGAGTTAAAAGTAAAGAAAACTTGTGATTCTGAATTAGATGCAGCATTTGGGTAGCTGTGTTCTGTGTTTCATTTGGAAAAAAATGCACAGAAATAAATAGCAGGAGGTGAAAAATCACTTCTTTCTACTTGTAAATACAACAAAGTCCAGTTTCTGTCTATCGATGCTCACCACCATGCTGCTGACTTTCCTACTGGGCAGACCAACCATTTAGGAAGAAAGCTTTCTATTCTTCCTTCTAGCATTGCTTTAGTCACACTAGTTTGGTCATGTCATTCCTTCGCTACCTGCAGTTGTCTTCCCCATTCTCCTTCTCATCTTTTTGAACTTTTCATTTTTCAATGTTTCCCCTCTCCCTTTTATTGTCAGCTCTACAGCATTTATTCCAGTCTCTTTCAATATTTTTCCACCCACTCTTCTTCCCCTGATTATTAACACCTTAACAAGAGTTTCAGAGGAACCTTGACATGCTTGTGAGGTGGGCTGATGCCAACCTGATGAAGTTTAACCATGCCAGGTGCAAGGTCCTACACCTACGTCAGAGAAAACCCAGACACAGCTCCAGTTTGGGCAGAGAAGAGATTCAGAGCAGCCCTGTACAGAAGGACTTGGGGGTGCTGGTTGATGGAAAAATGAGCATGAGCCGGCAGTGTGCGCTCACAGACCAGAAAGCCAACTGTATCCTGGGCTCTGCATCAAAAGGAGCGTGACCAGCAGGTCAAAGGAGGTGATCCTGCCCCTCTACTCTGCTCTTCTGAGACCTCACTTGGAGTACTGTGTGCAGTTCTGGTGTCCTCAATATAAAAAGGACATGAAACTGTTGGAATAAGTCCAAAGGAGGGCTACAAGGATGATCAAGGACTGGAGCACCTCCTGTATGAAGATAAGATGAGAAAGTTGGGGCTGTTCAGCCTGGAGAAGAGAAGGCTGTGTGGAGACCTCATAGCAGCCTTCCAATATCTGAAGGGGGCCTATAGGGATGCTGGGGAGGTACTTTTCATTAGGGATTGTAGCGAGAGGACAAAGAGTAACGAGTTCAAATTTCAACAGGGAAGTTTAGATTGGATATGAGGAAGAAATTCTTTACTGTGAGGGTGGTGGTGAAATGGAATGGGCTGCGCAGTGAAGCTGTGAATGCTCCATCCCTGGAGGTGTTCAAGGCCAGGTTGGACATAGCCTTGGATGGCATGGCTTAATGTGAGGTGTCCCTGCCCATGGCAGGGGGGTTAGAACTAGATGATCTTCAGGTCCTTTCCAACCTTAACTATTCTATGATTCTATGACTGTTTTGAGAAACAAGTCTGAACATGTGAAAAATCTGTCATTCCTCTGTTATATTCTTCAGTCAGACTTCCCCCCCGCCAACTCTCTCATCAAACCTTTCTGATACTAAGTGTTCATTGTAGTCCCTTTCTTGATAGTTACCCTTACTCTAAACATAAAAAACCCAGTGTATTCTTTGTGGCGGTTGTTTGAATGTGTGCATTTTCTTGAAGTATTGCACCTGATGTAATCCTATTAAACAGCATGAGGCCATGCCATTATCATATACAACCTCTGCCTACAAGCACAAAATCTACTTTTAATTTCGAATGCTTAATTGTTAAATGTACTTGTGACTTGCAATTAAACTGGTCCTTCTCTTAGAAAAGCAGCACTATGATGGGATCTGACCATAAGTAACGTTGAAAAAGTGTTCTCTTTTAATTACTCTTCAGCCCTAAGTTGGTCTTTATTAAAGGAGATCTCTAGATATTTACAAGTTTTGTCCAGAATGGAAATATATTATCTGCAATTAGAGTTTCATTATTTCAGATTAACACAGGTATCATAAATATACGTTGCCCTTTGCTGTCTGATTAAAATACTAGTGTTTCTATTTCCATTCTATCTAATGGACAAGATTATCAACAAGATTATCAGCATTATGATTCCCTGTAACCAAATAGTATCCTTTAAACAACAAAAAAAAAAAAACCCCAAAACCAAAACCAAAAATCAACCTCCCCCAAAAAAATCCCAAACAGAAAACCAACGCAAATAGAACAAAACACAAAACAAAAGCCCCAAAACCAAACCAAACCAAACCAAAAATTAAAACCACGAAGCAACAGTATTATGATGCTTATAAAAGACATGATAACACAGAGGTGCTTGTGGTAACATCACTCAAAACATTTTTGGTGACAATATATGGTGAAGTAGATCATTTGTCTCATAGAATCATGCAGTAGGTTGGAAGGGACCTCAAAAGATTGTTTGGTCCGACCTTTCAGGGGAAAGGGATCCCAGATGAGTTTATATAGCGCCTTGTCAGATCACACCTTGAAAACCTCCTATGGTGAGGACCCTGGCATATCCCTGAGAAGATTGTTCCAGTGAATAATCAAACTCAATGTAAAAAATTCCTTCCTTATGTCAAGATTAAACCTTTCCCACTGAAGGTTGTACTCTTTGTCCCTTGTCTTCTCCATTAATTCCTTGTGAAGAGAAAGCCTCCATCATCTTTCTAGTCTCCCTTCAACCACTGAAATATTGTGATGAGGTCCTTCCTGAGCCTTCTCCAGGGAGAAAAGACCTGACACTTTCAGTCTTTCCTGAAGGGTCAGGTTCTCTAGCCCTTTGAACATTGCTGTGGCCTTCCTTTGGACCTTTTGCAGTTTGTCTGCATCTTTCTTGAATTTTGGGGACCAGAACTGGGCATTGGTACTCCAGGTGCAGCCGGACAAGTGCTGAGTAGAATCATTTTAAGGTAATGTAAATGGTTGTTGCAAACAATATGCCAGCATTTATCAGGGAATGGTAGGATGACATTGAGTCTGGAAAAAAAAACCAGTATAAAATAGTTTAAAAGACCTAGACTTGAAAGAATAAAACTTCCATATTTTGCATTAGTCTTTTTTATATCCTCCTCTTCATTGCTTTTTTTTTATGATAATTTTTCATGTGGTTATTTTATAATTTTATATGAACCTTCATGTTTCATTATTTGAATCCAAATGCATTGCACAATTGTTGCTCCATAAATAAATGTAATTATAAAGGTAACAGCGGTGTCTGTAAAGAATGGATTTACTTTGTCGTTTACAAATATATATAAATGTAATTATTTGAATGGATATGTGCGGGGAAAATTAAGAAAGGATTTGGGTATTGCTAGTGGTTTATAACTATCAAACCAAATAATAAATTTAAAAAAAAAAAAAAAAACAAAAAAAAAAAACAAACCCAGAAAAATAACAGGTGCATAATGGTATCCTTGAGAGGGTACGTGCTGAATGCTAGAACAGCAGGGGCATTAAAGCACAGTAGTTTAGATAATAAAGTCACATAAATTGTCTTCATTGTTGTGCCTTCATCGTCACCAATGTACACTGTGATAAATGAAACAAACTTATCTGATGGAAATTGTAAATATTCATATTTAATAAACAGTTATTAACACCTTTATAACTTTGCTGGTTTAAGTTCATTACATGCTTATTGCATTACAGCAAGTTTATTTCCTGTTTGATTTCTCTGCTGTCATTGTGTATTGCAAATCTGTTCAAGACAGGTCTATTTTTTATGCTCTACTGTACAGCATGTGAGTAACATTCAGATCTTAATGGAAGTGTCACATCATTTCCAGAACGAATTATCCAGTTTTAGCTGCTAAAGGGAATCAAAATAATAATAATAAAAAAAAAAAAAACTAAAAAAAACAAAAACAAAAAAAAACAACAAGAGAATACAAATCTATACAAATGTTCTGGTTCCCAAAATGTTGCCTGAAACACATGGAGTTCGTGTTTTTTAGTTATCACAATAAATGGATGTCTTAGGCTTACCTGAGTGCTTGATTAATTATCATCAGTGTCCTATATTGGGAGCATACATAAAGGCTTAATTTAAAGTGCTAGGAAAGCGCATGGCTCAAGTGAATTTAATTGCACAAATAGTACCATTGATTTTTAGGTATTGGGTTTTAAGTTTATTAGATAATGAGACACAGTAGCACACAGGAGCACACAGAATCCAGAATATTTACTTTGATTTATAGGCAATCTTTGCCTTTGAAATGAGCAAAGTCCTCATTTTGGCTGGAATTCCAACAAACCAGCATCACAGCATTTTGGAAGAATCTGGACAATTATCAGGCTGTTGCTTTTATTTCTTTATATATATTTTCTAATCTTCCCTCTGTGCGACTAAGCTATATCAGTGTGTCCTGCTTTCCTAGCATACTTCATAAGCATGTGCTTCCAGAAACGGGACAATGACTCCAGCTCCTAGAATATCTAAAGCTGCTCATTAGCACAAAAAAAATCCAGTTCCAGTCTGCTAAAGAGTTTACAATTACTGTCTCAAGTACACAGCAAGAAAGAGAAAACAGCAATGCAGACTTGGTAGGGTTTCTTTAAGACTTGAGACTTTATGGAGCTAGCCATGAATGCCATAACACATACTATGCACATGATAATGACTTAATGGCTATCGGCTATAGTTATGACATCAATGGCATATTATGTATATAGAGAGACATGTATATATTTATATACATATACACTTATTTATATTATTATTTTTAATTAAAATTATATTAATATATTTTTGAGATTTAATATAGAAATGTACCTCTTCCTATTCAGGCTTCCATGAGGAATAGTGTTGTTTGAAACTTAACAGATTCAAATTCACACACAAGGATGCATTTTGACATTATCTTTGGGGCTTCTTCTACAAGAAAAACTTTAAAGAGTCAAAACTGTGGCATGGCTTATTTGCATAATCTATTGATTCTACAGCACAGTTAGACATCTGCTATTTATTTGTCTTTGCTTTACTACTGGCCATGCACTCTTATATATGAAATATATGAAATATATAAAATATATAAAATATATGAAATACATGGCGGTGAAGAACTTTTTGTGTCATATTGATGGAACAAGGCAGATTCTCAAGTAAACCCTTGACTTTGATATGCATATGTCGTGGTTTAGGCCATAAATCAGCCACATAGTTTGTTCACTCACTTCCCCCTTTTTCTTCCCTCTGCTCCTGGAGGGAGGGGAAGGAGAATTGAAAGAATGCAACTCCCACATGTTGAGATAAGAACACTTTAATAACTAAGGTATAACACAAACCACTACTGCTACTACTAGGAACAATAATAACAAGAGAAATACAAGGGAAAAGAATACAACAGCTCACCACGTATACCCAGCCCGACCAAGCCAGTGCACCCC
>JANRGW010052219.1:0-10835 GCA_024733675.1 Psilopsiagon aymara | reverse complement strand
TCCCATCCCTCCAGGAGCAGAGTGAAGAAAAAGGGGGAAGTGAGTGAACAAACTGCGTGGCTGATTTATGGCTTAAAACACAACAGCTTATGTCCTGGATGCAATAGCTGCACTGGCTCTCCACCAGCAATCCACCTTACCAATGAGAACTTGTATTATTTCAATTCTGGTTTGTCAAAATTCTGAAGTCATATTATGGTGCATAAACCAAAAAATGCCAGTAATCAAGGTTCACCAGTTTTAATTAAAGTGAAGAATAAACAAACATTCAATTGACAAAGGGCATGCTTTGGAAAGCAAAGGAAGTAATTTGTCGAGCCAACAAGACTGAAAACAATGAAAGAATTCACAGAAAAAGCTTGGACTGTTTTTAATTAAAAAATGTCAAATATATTCTGTAGGGGTTTTTTTAACCCTGACAAAGTGTTTAAAAGACATGGCTTCATATCCACTTTCTGTATAAGAACTACAAACATGAGGTTGAATGGTAACAGAGAACTGCAGAAGTAGAAGTACCAGTAAAGAACCTTTTGTTTCTGTTTTTGACTTAAAAGGAATTATCCATGTGTAAGGTAGGTATTTAGAACTGGAATAAATTGTGGGTTTATGTGAGTACTTGCCATATTTTGGAGCCAGGTATTCACTAAGAAATAAAAAATCATTTTAGGAAACATTTGAATAAATGAATAATTTCACATTATACAAAACCTGTTCTGTAAGAGCAGGAATATCAAAGCAATATTCTATCAAAATAATATAGCAAAGCAATTGATGTCTTAGTCACCATTTTTAAAAAAAATCTTAAAAAGGGGATTACTATTTGGGAATTCTTTGCCTCATATCTTGCCTAATTTTCATTGTTTCTAATCCCTAAAAGGAACCTTAATTTCTGCATTTCATAACTTTTTGACAATCTGATTTTTTTTTTTATTTTCTGATGACAAAGTAGAAATTCAAAAATTGCATCATGTGCTATATAAAAAAACTTCATTTTTGATCAACAATATGAGATATATTACACCTCTTTGTACCTGAGTATAATAAATAGTATGAGTATCTTAGTTCATACGGATGATGGCTATACCTACATTGCTAAAAGAAGGACAAAACCTTATGTCCAAACCTTGAGTTCTGCAGAGCTAATTCTCTCCATATGCTCACTCCTCTCTCACAGCTGCTATTGCTCAGCAGTTTTCACCCTTTCTTAAATACATTATTACAGAGGTGCTACCACCATCATTTGGCCGGTGTCCAGCCCATCTTGGAACCTGCTGACATTGACTCTACCTAACATGTTGGCAACTTCAGACATCTTACAGAAGCCACCCTTGTAGCTCCCCGGCGACCAAAACCTTGCCATGTAAACCAAATACAAAGACTAATAATTCATTAGATATTTTTAAAGGAGGTATGCAAGGCACAACACTGAATTAGGAACCAAATTAGGGTACATTATACCTGATATTTGTATGCTATTAATTCATATGCCCAAAATGTTCAGAAGTATGTAGTATGTGCCTTCCTTTAGACTGTGGCAGGTAACATCCTTTAAAACTCATGCAACAGTTGTGCTTGATCTCAGCACGTTGGTTGGAAGGCACTTCCAAAGACTTACTAGTTTGATATTAAAAATGTCCTTCTAATTATGAACCTAAATGTATTGATGGTCTAGCTGTATAAAGCGATTAATTTTGTAACAATCGCTTTTTGAGTGCCTACTTTATGCTACCTGATTTTTCAAGATGACACATGCAAACTCAGTGATGTACAATGAGTGCAGTCTAAAAGACGAATACTAAAGATTAATTATAGACTGCATTGAGTAGTCTATCTCTTCCTTTTCTAACTTAGATTGTTCAAGAAATTCTTTAAAAAAAAATGTTTCCCAAATATAACAGTACCCCAAGTGAACAATCCAGCAAGGATTGAGCTAAGGGCAACCTTACCGTATACTCTTTACTTTTGTTATTTTTTATTCTGAGAAAAAATAATCACCTTGTTTGACATTAAATATTTTTTAAAAAATTAACTGTGCCTCTCTTTCTAGGTTGGAGTGTCAATGTGCTAATCTCAGTGATACTGTGTTCTCTCTTAAAAATGTTAAATTGTGGGGATTTTTTTTTCAGATTAGTAGCAAGTGACAGCAAAGTGTTTGTTCTGCATGAAAATACATGCTTGAATTTCAGTAATAGAGAGATTACATATAATTTAATCCAACAATTTTATATAATTTACGGAAAATATCATTTTAGATCAAATTAAATTCATATCCTCAGTGAATTAAAGAAAAATAATAATTAAAAAAAAAAACAATCCATGGGTTAATGTATTATTGCCTGCCCACTAGAAGTGTATCCCTTGTAACACTACAGATGTTTCAATTGCCTCCAGTTTTGAGAGTGTTTTGATCTGCCATGACTCGGAAAAAAATGAGACTAACACTCTGCATCCATCCATAGTACATTAAATTCCGATATCAGTAAGGAGTAGGATAGATAAAAAAACCACAAAAATTCAAAAAGTTGAAAATTGAAAGTTTGGCTATTGGCTGAGTTTATAGTAGGACACTAGTGTTCTTTTAAAGGTGCTTTGAAACAGAATAACTGTAATCATGATCCTCTTGCAAAGGGCAGTAATTAATTTCAGCAAGAAGTTGCTGGTAATGCTATTTTTTTCCCAGGTTTTTTCATATTTTGTAACGTTTGTACAAAATCATTAATTTCATGAAGTGACTAAAGAAGTAAAAATTTTACCGAAGAACTATTTTTTATATATATACAGATTAACATAGTTGGTTGTGTTATCTCATAAGAAAATTACCTCAGAATATGCCTGAGAGTTGAAAAGGTTGACCTTCTTCATAGTGATTCACGGACATGGATCATTGGTTGCTGGTGAGAAGGAAACTGAAATTTTTAAGATGTGATCTGTGGTCTTGCATGTAATGTGGATAAGTAGTTTTGTTGAAATTTTTAGCAAAGAACTGTTTTTATTATTAGAGATTAGCCAAAACACATGGAAATGGATGTGAGAAAATTATACAAGGTATGGTAACAGCTTATTGTAAAAAAAAAATTAATGCTATGCAACAGCTTATTGATTGGTCAGATGATCTGTACTCAAAGCTCACAACAAATCACAAGATTTCTAAATGTCTGCCATGGTGCAACCAACGTACACTCAGAAGTGAGTGCACAAATGTAGCTTTACTTTTTCTTATCCTGATGTGCATGAAAAAGAAAAAAAGAATAAAATAAACTTGGTTCTCAATTTGCTTTTAAAGAAAAAAAGTATTTTCTGGATTTTAATCTTTCTATAGAATTTTTTTTTCCTTACAGGAGATCACACTTCTTTTCCTTTCAGTTAAGCTGGTTCTTCTGCAGAGTCATATACCTCTGAATAAATTTGAGAATTGGATTTGGTACATCTACTGCACATTGTACAAAGTTTTATAGCATAATCACCTGAGGTCAAGGTCTTCATACTACTGCTGTTTCAAATATTTTCTGGTTTAACCTACACTTTATAGACACTAGTAAAATTAAGATAGAGCACAGTCATTTTATATTTATCATCATTACTCTTGACATACTCAGACAGGCAAACTTACTTTCATAATTTTGGAATGCCAGAGGGAAAAACCCTGTCTGGTCTGAAGTTTGGTTTTTAAGTGTAGTCAAGTGGGACTACAGTTTCTGAAATCACTTTGTAAATTTGAAACATAAACACCTGACACCAGATTTGATGTTTAACAGATATGATGCTATCATTCTGCGTTTTTCCAGAAACACTAAATATTCGCATATTTAGATAACTTCAATTAATTTACTTTTTTTTTTTTTTTTTTAGTATGTGTATTTGAAATATTCAGAGAAAAAGAAAATGATACATTGCCTTCAAGAGATGAAAAAAAAAAAAAAATCCATTCGTAGATTTTTCCACAATAACATGTAGAAACACTAGTGTTTTAATTTAAAATTTCACTAGCACCAAAAATGTAAGTATATTCTGTATCTATCCTATCAATGCAATTTTAGCACAGCCTTATTGTGTTTTTACCTTTCCCTGGCTAGCAGTCCTACCCAGGCTTGGACCGAGAAACCTTTCCCTATTAAATGCACCTTAGTGGGCTATTTAAACCACTGGACCTTCTGTAACACTGTCATCAGCCTCTTCAACTCACAGAGAATGGTCTAATGGACATCAACACAGTGGTGACTAGGGCCCTTCAATATCTGAAGGAACACGATTTTGGTGGGAGAATTAGACTCTGGAATTGTAAGGATCACACAATTACATCGGCATTACTCACCAAACTGATTTCTATAATTAGTTTTTAATTTATTTTGAATTTGCAGGAGAACAAGATTTTTATGAGTCAGAAAGTGTGCATATATATTTCTATTAATATATATATACAATTTACACAATATATATAATTTTTATGTTTTACTTCCCGTGTTGTTGCTACTTGTGAGGATAGCATGAGACAGAAGTGTAAATGCAATAAAAAAGATTTGAAATTTCATTTCATTTTCTAATTGTAGTCATACAGTGCCTGTATTCAATAGTGTCATAAATCGCTTCATTCCAGATGACTTAATTTCTATACAAAATAATACATTTTCACAAATTCCAGGAATAGTTTGATGGGTGGATCAGTTATGTAAGTAAAAGGGTGGGAGCAAAAGGCACTATAGTGAGATGTAGGCTAGAAAGTTCAGACAGGCTAAATAGTGAATAGAATAGAAATACAGGCAGGTATATAAACACCTAATAGCTATTTAACAGCTTCTCATCTGTCCTTTCTCCCTTAGATCTCTCAATATTTCATTCAGCAACGTACCACATCTCTGCATCTGTTTTTTAGAAATGTTCTAAAATCCATATTCAGAGATTTTTTCATGGACATCATCAGGCCTCTTGGATCTAGGCTGCACATTATTCTTTTTATTGCAATTTATCTGACTTACAGATTGGTAACCATCTGAAAGCAAAAATCATGAACGCTAACTCAAACAACAAAAAATGACACAAAGTGTAAAACCAATTAAAAAAAAAAAAGAGAAATAAAAAAGGAAAAAAAAAAAAAAAGAGAGAAAAACCATAACCAATCAATAATGAATTTGTATTACAATGCTTTGTATTTCCCTGTAGTATACTTAATTGTGTTACTATGTTCTCTGCCAAAGTACATTTTCCATACTGAAATGTTTCCACATCTCAAAATAGCAAAGCAAAAAAATTTTCACTAGTGTGGAAATTTATAAGTAAAAAAATCCAATTAAAAGATCTAATTGTTAAATCCAGATTAATAGTTAAAAATTCTGTCTAAATCCAATCCCTTTTTCAACTTCGTGTCCTTTTTCTGGACTTTCTCCACTACGTCCTTGTGTCTTTTGTACTGGAGTGCTCTGGACTGGACGCAGCACTCCAGATGCGTGAGTGTGAAAAGATAATAAGGACTATCTCCCTCTACCTACTGGTAACTCTTCACATAATGAAACCATGGAGGCTGCTAGTCTCTTAGCTGCAAGGGTAAACTGCTGGTCCATTGTCAAGCTGCTTTAAAGCAGGACCCTAAAGCCCTTTCCTTGCAAAGTTGCTTTCTAGCCTGTAATGATGAATGAGTAGGAGTTATTTCTCCCCATGTACCAGACTTAGGATTTCCCTAATAAACTCAAAATATAACTCAATCAGTGTATCACTCAATGAAGCTAAACATTTAATACAATATAGTCTGGACTGAAATCTTTTATTTTGTTTTCATTAAATAACAGTCCATCTCAACAGCTTAAATTTGATTGTGCATTGCACTGCAGAACAAAACCAGAGTTCAAAGCTGCTGTTTTTCCCAGCAAAGGAGAAGTGACTGAAATTATACAGACCTCAGAGAACTGGTGATTTCACAAGTTTTTGTATTTGTTTGATTCTTTGTTAATATTAACTGGATGACCCCCTTTTTTCTTTCAACACACAAAGGATTTCGGTGCCTTGCTCAGTGTGCTCTCATAGCTAGCTCTTGAGACAAGCTGGTTTGACAATCCCTAGTCAGTTCTCTGCTTGGGTCCAAGGAGCTGAGAACTTAACACTTCAGCTTTACAGGTGATTCGAGTCCTGCCTTATTAAGGCAGCTGATAGAAAAGGTGCTGTTTATTCAGCTGCTGCAGATGGGAATTCAATGGCAGAGAACCATCATACTGGGACCTATCTGTCTGCTCTTGCAATATGGTAGTTGCTTTTTGATGCTGAAGCAGTGTTGTTGCCATTGGCAACCACAGCCTGCTATTAACTTGCACCCATTATGTTGCAGGAGCATTAAACACCAGATGAAAGTGCTATTTGGTGGTAGTTTGTAAAAAATACATAGCAATAAGGAAGGTTTTTTTTTGACAGAAGAGAAGGATTCAGGTGCCAAAACCAGTCTAGATGTCACCAGACTTAAACTGTCAAATGTACAAACACATGCACATGAAAAATATTTCAATATGTAGAATTTTTAGAAATTCACCAGGAGTTTCAAGCATCCAAACTTAATTTTATCATTTAACTTTGGATTAATTAGACACCAACAAAATTATCTCAAGTAACTGCTATGAAATGTTCTTTAATAATTCTCATGGTACAGATAGTCACATCATAACTGAATGTCAACCCATCATTAGGGACTGGAAAAAAAGTCATTTTCCTAATAGAGAAATTAACTAAAATGCCACACAGTGTTATTGGGAATTTTTAACTGATCATGTTGAAGTCACTGATTGTACAAAACCAGCCTCAGCGGGATAGAGAAAGGTTGATAAATTTTTCAGTAACAATGTCTCATAAACTTCCTTTAAATCTGAGGAAACCAACTTTTAATCCGTGGTAAGAGACAGCAGTCTAAACCACTAACAAAGCACATGTTTTGAGAGTTTTAGAATAATTGTGACAATAACAGAATGGCAGAATGTCAATGAGTTGAGACATCTATAGCAGTCCAAGTCTAGGCTAACAACTGAACATACCAGAACATTTTACTGTATTTCAAAAATAAATAAAAAAAAAAAAAAAAATACTTTGGCCAGTTACTCTGATTGCATAATTCCCCATACTGATCAGGTTTTTTTTCTGATTTTTGAATATTTTTCTCCTTTCGAAAGTAATTTTGTGAGATAAAGACCAACTTTAAGAGATCCATTAGGTACATTTATGAAATATTAAACATCTGAGGTCAGAAAACCAAAAAATATAATGCAACTTTTCTGTCCTTAGGTGGGCAACCAGGGCTTTTAGGCAGCTAAGTAATTATCTTTAATTCCTTTCTCTTACCTCCATATTTCCCAGAGTTCTGCTGATGCTCACTCAGGGTTTGCAACTGAATCATAATAGAAAATACAAGAATAGGTTCAAGAAGACATAGCCAATATGCTACATGCCTGAACTTCCTATTTGTGTCTAAGTTGCAAAGCTTTGTCAGTGTGCAACATACCAGCTTTGTGATCTCCTCTGTCCTGGACTCACTCCTCAGTGTGTCTGTGAAGGTGCATGTGATCCCCAGTCAGTTTCTTGTTCAGACTCCCTCCAATGTATGGGGATGTTTATTGATTGCTATCAGACAATCCTTGGTGTCCTTACACATTCTTCTATTGAGTTGATGTTCCCATAATACTGTAGGTCACATAAGCACATCCTTCAGAATTTCCCAAATATGCCACAGAGTTTTTTTCACAGTTTTAGGCAAGTGCCATGACAATGTTCGACCTCTGGAGTGATTGCTTTTGTAGACCAAATCTGGAGACAAATTCCTAGGGTTTGTGCGCAGAATTTGTAGCTCTCTGGCAGCCTGGCCTTGACACCTTATGAAAGTTTTCCTCAGTGAGAAGTAAAACATCTGACAAACTCTCTCTGAATATGAGTATCCTCCTGACAATCTGGGTAACACCATATTAATTAGAGCTACTAAAACTGGTTGGCTCAGACAAAATCAGTGTGGCCTAAGGAATGCAGAGCATTGAGAAAGAGGATACAATTCCCGAGAGGCAAGTTCCCAAAAGACACTTGTGTTTACCTCACTTCAGGATCACTGTTACATGGCTTTTTAGATAGGTCTGGCTTTCTGGTCTTTTGTTGAGGTGAAGTTTAAGTAAATCAAGCTTTCTTATTCAGATTATATGATTGAGATTAGCTATTTGAAGAATATCTTGTTGATGTTATTAAATCATATAATCATGCAGCAGCACAGATTGATAAGCTTCTTGAAAGACAATCTGACCAAAATTTTTGTGGAAAAAGAGTTTGTCTACCACTCTGTCAAACTGCATCATGAAAACCTCCAGTGGCGGGAGCTCTAGCACAGACCTGCTGAGACTGAGACCAGCAGTTCCAGAGTCCAGTGGTGAAAGGTTATCTCTGTTCAACATTTCCTACAAATTGTGAGAGTAGCTAGGGGATAGTACGGAAAATAGCCTTACCTTGGATGTGCACAAAGGGGAGCATTTTGCACTCTCTCTTGCAGGACTGCTTGCAACAAGCTAGTTTCCCACTGTGCATTATAGTCAAGGTGTTTGACCCTCAGGAAAAAGTGAGCATGTGAAATTGTAGTCTGTTAGGAGTTACATATAGACAACTAAAAGAGGAAACATGATTTCGGAACAAATGGACAACCAGGAGAATTGACCATGATGCTCATATAATAAGATGAAGTAGTGAAGCTTTGAAATTATAGAACGCTATAGAGAAAGCAGCTGCAAAGTTAAAAAGGATTACAGATAAAGGTATTGTTTAAGGTTTTAGCAGGTGCATAGCCATGAAAGTAGAAGATAAGTAGTGATGACACAGATAAATCCATGAACCAACAGAGTCAAAGAAATTGCAAAGGTTAGAAAAATATCAAAGCTGATAAGAGAATATCACCAAGAACAAAACCACAAAAGATTGAAATGTGATTTACTGTGTTCTTTGATACCAAAATATAATGATATTATATTTTTGGTTGATACTGGAAATGTCAAATAAGGGCAAAGTGTTTAGCTCTAAAGAGAATATTCTTAGTTATCTGGAAATTTTATGAAAATATATTATATAACATATATGGTCTCTGATGACAAAATTTTCATTATATTGCCTTCTTTCAATTTAGATTGTTATAGACGTTTTTTTCTATGGTCTTTGAAAAAAAAGAAGGAAATTCATAATGGGATTGAATGCAGCATGAATTCACAGAAATTTATTGTAAATGTCAAAGCAATAGAACAAGATAACTTATTCTCTTTTGTAAATTATTTTCCAGACAAGAAAATTATTTCGAGAGTCATCTATTTGAACTTCAAGAAATAGAAACTCTACTACCTGGAATTTATCAGCCAATTCAAAGAAAAGAAAGATTTGTGCTAGGATAATAGGTTATGTAAAGAGATGTTTGAAATATTGTTGTCAATATGTAATGACAAGGAGGAAACTATCAAAACTAAAAGAGTCTAACTTTGGAATTCTTAAAGAACCAGAAAATTATGGACAGCTGTTATTTAATGGTTTTATGTTTTGCTTAGTGTGGCTTATTTTTACAGAATTACTTCTGCTGGCAACTTTAAGTTGGAAGACTATTGTGGAAACCAAGCACTAATGAAATACATCAGAAAAAAAGTTAGAATACTCTTGAGTAAATCAGATTAAATTTAAAACCATGAACTCAAAATTCTCTGAAAATTGGAATTCACTTGCAAATACTGATATTTTCAATTGAAAATGAAGAAGAGAAGAAAAAGACAGCTACCCATCACTTAGTATGGAATGGAATTCAGCTTAGCTAATGTTGGATGACTACATTTTAGTTGTTTATATCAGAGGTGATAATCCCAAACGCCTTTTGCAGTCAGCAATAAGACATAGGCAGTTTTAGGAAATGAGTACTGCGAACAGTTTTGGACATCTGCTTTGGGAGAAGATGAATTGTGCCCTGAGGCATTCTTGCCTCTGTGAAGGCAGAATAAACTTCTGCCTAAGTTGTAAAAAAAAAATATATAATGTACTTCCAGTCAGGAGAATACTACCTTGGTTGACTATGACACACCATCATATGTGACAATGAAAATGGCAGATAAAATCTTAGGGAGCATTGAATAAGGCAAAATAAACAAGGCAATATATGGAACTTCTTAAGCACAGAGATGAGATTTTATCTGGAATACTCTGGACAGGGTTAGCATGATAAGAATGTATCACAAAACATCTGTTTATAGGAAAAAAGGAAAAGATATATAAGACAAAAAAAAAACAATACTGGCATGCAGAACCATAAATTGATGATGTATATTTTTAGGGTGGAGATTAGAAGGGTATTCCTAACCATCAGAAGACTGAGGTATACAATGTTTTGAAACCTGGATCAGAACAAACTAATTTGAAACTTTATCAGTATTTGAAACGGATTATAGTGTGCAGCAATGGGAAAAACAGGCACTTGGCTTGATAATCCAAGCAATCCAATACTGTTAAAGTCTCTAATATTTTATAGAGCAAACTATTATTCTGTGAAATATATCAGCAGGGGCAAATCTGTGCCTGCAGAGACAAAGTGTGTGTGTGTGGGGAAATAGGAATCAAGTGTTAATGTTTCATAAAGAAAGGGCTTAAGCAGGGAAAAAGGTATAAAATTGGTTACAAACTCAAAAACCAAAACACAATGTTATAAAATTCTTGGAGCATCCACACCTGAAAGAAAAATGAAAGTAAAGCTTTATGATTTAGTTTCAGTCCTCTCGTGGTTTAGGCCGTAAATCAGCCACGCAGTTTGCTACATGGAGGATCGAAAGAATGCAACTCCCACAGGTTGAGATAAGAACAGTTTAATAACT